>CAEGAD010096213.1:0-57880 GCA_903067055.1 Poeciliopsis paucimaculata | reverse complement strand
GTAACGGGTTTCCTACCTGTCAATGGTGGTTGGGGAGGGCGGCCCTGGGTGTTAAAAAAAAAAAAATTATTTTTATTTATTTTTTAATTTTTTAAAAATTAAAAAAAAAAAAAAAAAAAAAAAAAAAAAAAAAAAAAAAAAATCAAATAAAGAGATAGTTCAAAATTTTAAGGACTTTTACACACTTATCCAAGTCAACTATGTTTTCTTAGAATAATAACAATAAAAAAAACAACAACATCCAAATAAGAAACTTTTACTCTTACTAAACGGAGCAACGACATGATCGGGAGTTGGTTTAATCTCGGACATTTACGGAGCAGAACTTCTAACGGCTGAGATAACAAAAAACTTACCGTGGTTTTTCTGGCCATTTCGGTCAAGAATGCAACTCAGAGCGACGCGAAGCCACACACGACATCCTGACAGATAAATCCCGAGCTAAATCTGCCAAGACGGAGGATTAGTCGGGGCAAAGGTCAAACGATTTAAACCTTTTACAAAAGACTCGGAGCGTCGCAAGAGTGGCTGTTTGTGCTGATGCTTTGGTGGGATTTGGTTTGTTTTTCATCGACGGCACCGCAGCACATTGTTGTTCGGAAAACAGCAACTTTTAAACCTTCCCGGTTTTTGCAGCATTTACTCGTTATTTTTGCTTTGTTCCACGTCAATAAATATAGATTCTTTAAAGCCAAGTTTGCAGCTTTTCCCATTTCATTCTGGTTGTGAACATGCAAATTGTGACGTGGTGGTTAAATATCAAGCGCTAAATAAACTGTTTAAAAAGTTTTTGTCTATGTGGTATTAATAAAAACAAAGGAAATCAGAATTTATATGGATGTGTCAATACAGAATTTTGACAAATACTGAAGTTTATACCAATTAATAGTTGATATCAATATATATCACAATTATTGATATATTTAACCGTTCAAGATTTTCTGCACTGGGGTCTGCCATGCAATAAAACCCAGTGGGGGTCCTTAATAGTCCCCAGCATCTGATTGGATAACCTACGCAGTCTTAGCTCCTCCCACTGCCTTTCATGGGTGCAATTAATTCAAATAAAAGTTAAAGTAGTGAGGTAAAGCAACATAGGACTAGGAAATATTTCTATTATGAATGAGCCTAATGCACATTTTATTGTTTATGTGTATTTAACATACTACTGAAAGAGAAAAAAAAATGACATACATTTCTTATTTGTGCATTTCTAAGTTTATGTAAATGATCACATAAACACATATTATGTATTTACTAAATTGCAACAACAACAAAAAAAAACAAAAAAAAAAACAATTGGTGATTGGTACACAATAAAAAAAATGTAACCTAAGAATAAAATAAAGATTTCTTTTTTTTCCTTTTTTTAATTTGAGCTTTTAATTTCCTAGCTAACAGAGCAGAGACTAAAAATCTGGGCATTTTAATTTGGAAGTTTTTCACTTTCACGTTAAAGATGTATTGAAACTTTGTTTGTTTTGTCTACGTAAGTTTAAAATGAAAATCGACTGAAATGAATGACCTCTGAACTCTACCAGAGCTCCAACATCCAGCACCTTTTAAAAGAAACTAAATTTGTCCTAATATTACTAGTTAAATTGTATCTAAAGGTCCAATTATAAAAGGACTAAATTCAAAGTTTTATATTCTTTATTGAACCCTATATTAGCTATATCCCTCCACCACCCTGTACTTAAATCAGCTCTGACTTTCTACAGGCAGTAATAATAATGAGTTCGCTCACCTTAGGAAGAGGCGGCAGCTCCCTGAACCTTATGCTCTGTACAGTAACACACAAAAAATACAAGAAGAAGAGATTTAAATAAAATAAAAAATAAAAATAAAAACAGCAAAGAAGAAAATCTAAGGTGTGAATGGGTCGCTCCTTGTGATAAGACGGAACAAAGTGCGTCATTTCATTCTGTATCTTACAGAACGTGAGAACACTTGGGACTTAAAAGAACCGTTATTCGTCTTGTACATAAATAAATACTTACTTTACCGTCTCCCCCGTCCATTGTCGGTCTTTTCACCCAAAACCTTTCGGCGAAATTAACTCCTGGTCACGTTCTCATCGGTATTACCGGACTTTCCCCCCCCCAACACCGAGACGGTTAAAAATCGAGTTAGCGCCGCGTTGTTTGCACTCACTGGGCTACCTCGCTTAACCGGATGTTACGAAGTGCCAGGAAGTAGTGTGTTTGTAATTCCAAAATAAAAGCAGACGGTCAAAACGTTTAAAACTAAAAAACGCACAATACATTTCTGAACGGATATAAATACACTTTATTCAGTCACAGAAGTATCCACATATTTAACTTTTTTGCTCAAGTTGCAGTTTTATAACATTTTATTTTAGAAAGCTTTTTTTTTTTTTACATTGATTTATTAAATTATGAAGTCAAATTAATAAGTCATATTTGACAAATGGCTTTAAAAAAAAACAAAAAAAACAACTTATGTATACTTACAAAATGTATGCAAAACGGCGGCCCGAAACATACATAATACTGCCCATTTACCTTCTGCTGGAGATTTATTTTTTGACATAAAAACACACAAAAATGAGAGCAAACACCAAAATATTTTATTTCTATATCACAAACATTAAAAAAAAAGAAAAGTTTTTCAAGTTTGTGAGTACATATCTGATCTTAAAAAACACACAAATCAGTTTTTGTGTGTTTTTTTTTTTTCTTTATTGAAAACGGAGCTGCATCCAAAGTAGAAAACGGATTTATTTTAATCTAAACACCTTCCGATCCAGTACATGAAGCACATCTAAATAAGCCATGTGGAGCAGAGTTTTTTTAAAAAAAGGAAAAAAAAGAAAAGAAATTGTGACAGTTTATGGGATTTCTTGGAGCTTTGTGTCCTCCTCTGGGATTTAAAGAGCTTTAAAGACCAGAACAAGCTTTCCACACATATACATACAGATCAAAGGATTTACATATTTCCTAGCTTGCTTCCCCTCAAACATACAAGCAAGGATTTTACATTTCAACATTTGTGTCTTCCTGGCGAAGAGTGCTCTAATCCCTCTCTCTCATGATTCGGCCGTGGGTCGGATCCAGCGGGCGGGGACCCACTGTGGTTCATCCTGGGCCTTCCTGACGGCCGTCAGCAGCTGGACGCAGGAGTCCTGCAGCTCATCGTTGACGATCACCTGGTCAAAGAACTGAAAGTACTGAGCCTCGATCTTCCGCGCCGACTCTTCCATCTCGTGGAAGTCTTCGTCCTGTTGAAAGTCAAAGTCAGATTGGATTTCAGCTTGACGCCTTTGGGGATTTTTGTGGGTTGATGACCAACAACGATAAAGAGCATACATTAGTATGGTAATGTCTTTAGATAAAGGTAGTCATTTTCTGTCGTCGTGTTTGCACCAAATCTTTGTGTTGACGCTGATTTTTGGTGTCGGTCAAACATCTCTACTTTGGTCTCACCTTTCAAAACTCTTCATTTCGGATCAAGTTTGAAGTTGACCCGGTAAGACCTCGTGTTGGTTCACCAGTGACATCATCTTGCACCTGCTACTGATTCTACTACTGTCTGCAACTAAGACTAACAATGAAACCTGGCCGTCAGAGAGCATACTTTGAATGGACGGTTGACGTAGTAGTTGGTGGTGACGTATGAGTCCTGTCTCGTCTCCCTGAGGCGCTCCAGAGGCGGGGGCTTCACGTAGATAATGTACGCTCTCAGTTCATGAGTCCTCACTGCCTGAACAACCTAAACAATGAGGCAAAGTTCGCTCCTTTAACTCTACATCATCAGTTCTGCGTGGCGAGACTTTCGAGGCTTACGTTTGGCTCTATGTCGACGACACAGATCTTTCCGCTGTTTAAAACGTCCTTCACAGCATCGATGCTAGTTCCGTAAAGGTTACCTTTGTACTCGCCAAACTCCAGAAACCTAGGAAAAATAACAGCGTTAAATTACAACGTCACAATTTATTTGAAGGCATTTAAAAGCACGTGACGGATAGCGGCGTTACCGATTATTGTAGACCATGTGATCAAAAATCTCTCGGCTGGTGAAGTAATATTCTCGCCCGGATTCCTCGTACCCTCTTGGACTTCTTGTTGTGTCTAGTGAAAGAGGAATAACAAAATGTATGAGTTCTACTTGCTAAAACAATGATGATCCAGAACATTTTTGTGACTCTGAAGGCTTTACACGTACGAGGTATAGCTCCCTGGAAGATGTTTGGGTTCATCTCGATCAAGCGCCGTCGGAGCTCATTCACACCTACCCCAGATGAACCTGAGGAACAAGAACGAGGCAAAGTCTTTCTTTATCCGGACCCGTGATATTCTGAAACCAAACCGCACACTTCTCCAGATTGTACAAACATCAAACCAAAGTTGCATTTCTGTACCTATGAGGGCAATGACGCGATGCGTGTCCTCTGGGTGGCGTTGGTACCGGACCGCCTCCTCGTAAGGGTCATTTAGGATGCTGCTGCTGCAGCTGCTGGGACAGCGGATGTGGGAGGAAGGCTGAGTTGCGCTCTGGGAACGCCGGCGACACAGACGGATGCTGCGCCTGAACCCCGCTGACGGTTAACAACAAAGGATTTCAGAGGCTAACCTTTACACGGATGCTTTTTGCACCTTAACGGAAGGCGCGGTGGACACGCTGCATTTTATTTTACACGCTGCGGAAGTGCTGTTAAGATATAGTTCACGTGTTAATTTTCATGCGTTTTCCACATGTAAGCCTCACGTCAATAAATACATTCGCCGACTCTTGATTTCTCTCATGGAAATTCATACAAATTATGTGAAAAGCACATTTAAATATCAAATGTTACCCAAGTAAACTCCTTCAATGTTGCTGCTGAAGTCATCCTCCTCTGATGGTGAAAAAAGAGCAGAGAAGGAACATTTAACAAACCTTATTGATTAAGTGAAAAACTATTGGATAGAGAAATGACGACTGTAAACATGTTACATCTACAGAGGCTGAAATCTATTAAGCTTTCCTTCTCTCAGATTACTTCAAAGATAAAAAAAAAAAAAACAACAAAAAAAACACCAGTTTCACCTTCTCTGAGCTCCTCTGCCGTTTTGCGCATCAGGAATCAGGAAGTTTTGGAAAAGAAAACAAACGTTTTCCGTGAAAGGCAGGAAAACAGGTAAGAGTTGTCGATTTCAGGCTCCGAAACAAATTTATTAAAGACTTACCTACCAGATTCAAATGCCTCCTCGTCTGTTTTGACCCAAAAACACACACACACACACACACACACACACACACACACACACACACAGAATTAAACACAAAAGAAGCAAAATACATAAATAAAAAGACGTGATGGTGCATCTGAACTAAATCTTACCTGCTTCAACACACCTCTCATCAATGGCCATCAAATCCTCCTCTGTGAAGAAAAACAAACAAACAAACAAACAAACAAACAAACAAACAAAAAAGATGTGGAAGGATTTTGGAACAAAATTATTGAACAGAAATCTGAGCGTAACTTTGATTTACCTTCGTCGACGGTGCTCACTGCAGGAAGCGTGGGATGAAACAGACAAAACCTCTCTGTGAGTTCATGTGGACGATTGTATCGACGGCAACAGGAAAATCAAGGGCAGGTCACTCACAGATTTGCATGCAGACGTGTGGTTGGTACGGCTGGGACCACCAGAACTCCCTCTGCTTCCTGTAATAGGAACACAGTTCAGGGGAAAGTTCTTCCTATTTCCAAGATACAAATGTAGTCAGTTTGCTAAAGAAAAAAAAAAAAAAGTCTTGCACATATAAAGCACAACATTCCAGATGAAAAACAGTTCTGTTAAAAAAAACCAAAAAACTATCGTTGCTAAAGCTGTACAAGCTAACGGATCATACAGTGTGTACTTTTTTTCTAAGACTGCATTTGACTGACAGGTTTTTGGTAAAGTACCCAAAATAATAATACCAGGATCACTCCTTTTTTTTTTTTAACCTGAAAAGTGTAGATATTGTGCACCTTGAAATTGGGAATCTGTCTCTTTAAGAAACTCCCCCTTCAAGAAGTCATCACAACATCGCTCCTCCATTAACCCGTCAGCAAAGTTTTTACCGGCATTTCACTGAGAAGCAGCTCGTACAATAAGCTCAGCAGATGCTCAGTTGCTAATTGCTGCTGGCTAGTCTGAAGGAGCTGACTGGGGAAGGTTGCCACGGGAGACTAAAGGATTTTAGTCTATCCCGTCAGCGGCTATCCCGTCAGCCCGAAACCAAGAAAACAAAAAAAGCTTGTGAAAGAACACAGAGCGAGTGCGAGCCCACCAGGACTGAGCCCGTTTCCCTCCCTCCTAGGACAGTGGGAGAGTTTTAAAGGAAAACCAGATCTTCCAAAGAGCTCAGAATGAAAATACAGCTTTTTCAAAGCAGAACATCCCACAAAATCCTCCGCGGAGCTCCTAGGTTTAAAACACCTTCATGAAGAAGATGCAGAGAGTTGGGTTCAGACTCACCGTTTGAGCAGGCTAGTGGAAGGGATGAGTCCGGCGCAGGCCGAGCTGCCGGGCAGCTTCTTGGCTTGCCACCAGAGGGCGTCGGTCTGGTCCACGATCTCCAAGACGTCGCCTTTCTTGAAGCTCATCCCGGCGTCGGCGCAGGGGATGGTTGGGTCCTGCTGAGGGCTGTAGTCGGTCATGGCCCGGACGTAGAGCTGAGCAAAGATTTACACTCATCTTTGTTTTTAGGTTTTATGTCTAAAACAAAGAAATTACAGAAGCGTGGTGGAAGACTCACCATGGTCTGGTTGTGGATCGGCCTCTCTGTGATGGGAATGACCTTAAACATGATGGTGCCATGTGACCGAGCTTGCTGATTGGATATAATTAAGCAAACAATAACTTTATTATACCCTCTTTCTCCAGTTAAGACTACAGCATCTTACGGTTAGCATGAGGAATTTAAATGATGGCAATAACTGATTTAATTTCTACTCTTAATCAACCCACCACGACTTGGATAACTTGCTCAGGCTCCATTCCGTCCACAGGAAAACCATTCACCTCTATAATCCTGTCTCCTGCATGAAGCAGGCCTGCATACAGAGAAACAAATTCAAACTAAACCTGAGGATTTAGTTGAAAGAGATTTTTGAAAAGTAATCTGGTTACTTTTTCTTAAAACATAACCAAAACACAAAACACGCGTTTCGTAAACTGGCTTGAGGTTTCTTTGCAAAAATAAATGCGACGCTGATCTACATAACATGAATCCCTTGTTATTTACTAAAATAAATAGCCGTTGAGGAGCAATTCAAGGGACAAATGTTGAAGAAAAAAAAAGGTTTCAGAGACTCAGACTCTTTCGGAATAGTTGAAATATTTGTTCAATCATTGCAGGACGGAGTCAGAGATGAGCAGATAGATCTATGGACGGCAGTATGCCATTTTCTTTATTACTCCATCGTGTTTATGATTTAATTTTGTCCTCACTCCACTCTTCACTATAAAGTGTCTCACCACTTCGATCGGCCAGCCCTCCGTGAATAACACGAGCCACGAAAATCTCTCCCGTGATGTCATTTCTCTTTATGGTCGCTCCCTGAAACAGAAAACAGAAGACGTTGTAAAGCTTGGAGGTTTGAACAAACGGCGTGACTGGGATGCTGATGGAGGCTGCTGAAGGTCATGAAGGGACAGAAGGAAGCGGATGAATTTGTAAAGACAAGAATGAAACAAGGGCACACAAGGAGAGGAAATTCTTTGAATTCTCGAATGAAGCTCGGAAAAATGATTGGAGGAATAGTGATCCAAAAAAAAAAAAAAAAGTAAAATACGCTCACTGTTATTATTAACCCCTTTATCGTCACTCAGGTGGGTTCCTTCCTCTTCTTCTTCTTCTTCTTCCTCCGCTGGTTGGTGTGACATCCCTTCACATTGTTGGCCGTGTTCATGAGTTCTAGTTCACCGTTTGTAAGTAGGCCTCCGGAGACGTCTGGATCACCGGGGCCACGTTTTCTTGTTTTGACGGTGGTGAGTGGGGGTCCTTGATGTTTTGTAGTGATAGGAGAAGGGCCCCTTGAGGTGGAGGGAGCATCCAGAGAGCTGGCGCTGGACGAGGAGGAACATCTGGACTGCTCTGGGTGTGAAATCTTTACATCAGTCCTGGTGGTAGTGAGGAGTGTTTGTAGCCGGTCCACCACCTGAGTGAGGAGGACCAAAGACTGCACCGTCTCGGTCATGCGATCTGTTGCGGCGACCATCCTCTCTCCCAGGACTCTGATGTCTTTACTGCTGCTTTCCATTGAGCTGGCTGCTTGTTGTACCGTCGTCCTCAACTTGTCCAGGCTCTCCTGATTGGACGTCTCCATGGGCGTCTCCTCCTGCACCTGGCGAGGATGCATGGGGCTCGGAGGAGCTGTGCGGACGCAAGGGCTTTGGGCTCGAAGCTTCTGAGGCAAGTCTGGATGAAGGTAGGTGCCTTTGTTGAGGTAGCATGGTACTCCAAGACAAGGAGGATATGGAGCACAGGTGAACGGTCCAGACTCTTTAGCAGGGTGATCCCCAGAGAAAACAAACAAAATATTAATCCGTATGGCAATGAATAGATGGATGATGAATGAAGGCGGAGCGATGACGAGTTTTCAAGGCGTCGTTTCTGGAGGCGTCTTTCCTTACCAAACCCAACAGGGTTGTAGACGGACGGCGCCGACTGGTTCGACCTTTGCTCCAGGTCGGTGTAACAGACGCTGCAGTGAATGGTCTGCTTGCGGTAGCTCACTTCGTGTCGGGGCGCGCAGGTGAGCAGGCGCGGTCGGACCCCCGCGGGGCGGCACGGCGACTCGGCGGGGTGGCAGCGGGTCCGCCGGACCTCGCAACACGAGAAACGCCGCAGGTGCTCCGGAGCGGGGCTTTGCGCCCCAAATGTCTCGTCGCTGTGAACGCTCCAGGCGCTTCCTGTCCCTGATCGACACCCTCTTGCACAAGCATGGGAGGAACCACTCAGCCCGCAAAGCTGTGACACAACAAAGTCACCCAAAATATGCCGGGTTTCTTCTCGTTTTTTGTTTTTAACAACTTCTTCACCGAACAGAAAATTACGAAAATGTAAAAATTGCTAAATCACAGATTTTGATGAATGGTTGTAAAGAATTGAAAGCACAGAATGTATCTCATATGGAGAGCAAGTAAAACTGTGATGTTCTTTTCATACCATCGAAATGCAATATAACGCTGTAAATGAGATTTAAATGTGGACTGACTAAAGGTTCAGATCTCCAAAACGTAATATAATAAAAATATTTTTACTAAGCCTTAGTATTAGTTTAGTGTATTTATATTAAAAGAATCAGGTTAAAACTACACAATAGTCCAAATAAATACTAATCAACTGTTTTAAAGTTGACTTAATTCAACTGATTGGGATTTTAAAGGAATCTGACAGAGAAAATCTTTCAGATTGCACAGTGAACTTCACTTTTTAATGAGCAGCTCACCAGAGGCTGCTTGTTCTTGACCAGGCAGACGATTCGGGTGGCCTCCTCTTCGTCCGGCAGCTCGTCCGGCATCGGCGGCAGCACCGGCTCGTAGTCCTTCTGGGCCACGGTGTCGTGAGCTGAGAGAAGAGCCTGAACAAAAAAATTTAAAAATTAAAAATCCTAAACATTGTCAAGATTTTAATCAGGGAAATTCACTTGATCGCCACGAGTATCTGAACTTCATAAATCAGATTTTCAAGTGAAAACTTGCTAAATATGTCATTTTTTATGAGCTACCAGTTGAAGAAAATTGGCATTTCACTGTAAAATTATAATACAGCAAGTCCTGCTCAAGGCGTTTTCTTCTAACAGAAAAAAGTTGTTGAAATTAAATTAAAGTCTCATTATGTTTTTGAAACAAAAAGAATATAAGACAACCTGAAAAAAAATGACACATTGTCTTTATTATGTTTTTATTAAATAAACAAATAACGGTGCAATTTTCAACCTTTTCCTACCTACTCCATCTAATCTTTGCGATTCAATATTATAGCAGAAAAATCATAATATTTTATTAACTTAATACTTTGATTCAATGTTTTTAATACTCAGAGATAGTATCAGTGTCAGCATATCTTTACAGGAACTTTTCTAACAACTAAGTAATAATAAATCAAATTCCTAGGGCTGCAATCACATGTGGGGTTCCTCAAGGCTCTACTCTGCGGCCTTTTTTTTTTTTTAAAATAATGTGGCCAAGAACTACAGAGACCGATGGAAAGATCTGTTAGCTTTTTTTTTGTCATTTTTACATTTCCACATCCTAACAACAGATTTTAATAAAGCAGCTGGTTTCTTACCTGCATGTGTGGCTGTCGGAGGAGACGGTACAACTCTTTGGCTTCTTCAGAACAGTACGGGAGCGATCTGATGTCTATCAACAACTACGCCCGAACAGAATACATGTTCAACGTGAGAAAATGCACACACCGGCTGTCCTAAAATGACCGCACATCAAACCTGAAGTGAGAGTCCTGACGCAAAATCCAGAGCTGGAGCGGGGCAGTCTGTCAGATACCTTTGGAGACATTCATACACCTGGAAATAACATAAAAATAGCCCGAAAGATTACAAGAAAGCTTTTGCTAATTGAAAAGGTGAACATAGAAATGTCTGTCTTCCAACCTTAAGCAGTGACTGGAGCCAGGACGCAGTCAGCAGACTGTGGAGGACCTCTGCTCCATCAATGTCCTGACTAATAGAGCGTCTCACCTCCTCAATCACGTCCGACAGGATCTGCCGCAGGCCTGCAGCGGAGAAACCGTCGCATCAGACCGCCACACCGCACAACAGATTAAACCTGCAGGCCAGGACTCTGCTTCACCTTGCTCTCCAAGTTCAAAGGGCTGAGTTACGACCTGAGCCTCCACCGCCTGCCTCATGATCCCTGGACCCCCGACCACCTGTTAGCTGATCACCAGGACGGACGGTAAACCTGGGGATTAATGGATGCAAGTCAGAGAGCTGAAAGAGAGCTTCTTTAGCTTTTCTTTGATATATGGTCAGCCTCTTTTTTCTTTTTTTAAAAAAAAATCAGGTTGGTTGATTTAGACAGACTGTGTTAAACTATTCCTTCAAAAAAAAAAAGAAAAATGGATATGGGACATGACATCGCACTATAGTGCACCTTCAAAATTGTCCCATTTACAAATTGTAATGTGTTGTAGCTCTGAAAGGAAGATATACGAAATGGAAATAAAATTGACATAACCTAATGCCAACGTTGTTAGGATAATCACATTTAAAATTGCAACAAACCCCAGAAAACAAGAAATGTTTTGAACATTCCCTGCTGTTTTAAGCCATTTTTATATACAAAAAAGAGGTCTCGGGAACAGAGCCTTGAGGAACTCCACGTCTGATTGACGCCCTAGTAATATTATGATTTTGGTCAATCATTATTTAGACATGTCTTTGAAAACTCTTGCAAGCGCGTTCTCAGCTCAAATGTGTGATTGAAAGCTTGACATTTATGCTTTGATAAGTGTTTATTTCTTTTGTCTTTCAACACTTTAAGGCTTTTTTTTTTTTTTTAATTGTTAGCCCAGATACAAGCCAAACTACCTATAATTGAGAAATCTGTATCATAATTCTTGATTCTATATTGTGTTGCAGCTAAGCTAAAGCTCACTGAATCTGCCTGGGAGACTAGAATAAAACAGAACCTTCATAGGGAAATTTTGCCCAGGGCAATTTGGGCAAAATTACTGTCAGAATAATTATTGCATAAAACTGAAGCCCATAAAGACCCTGTAACTTATTATATAAAGAAAACATCTACTCAGTGATTGCAAGGGACTTTGGTCATGTGAAGACACAGACATATAAACTTGAGCATCATCAGGTAAGGTGAGAGACGTTGTCATGCTTGACAAAGTGGCCCAAAGGTGGAGCCTTGAGGAACTCCATGTGATTGCAGTTCTGAAATCACCTAAAAACAAGACAGCCCATTCGGGAAATGGATGGATGGATAAAACAGAGGTTTGCAACAAATATGGAGTTAGGCATAAATAATTTGCGAGACATGAACAATATGATAACTTACAACAAACCCTAAGCAGTCACCAGTTTGGAAATGGCATTTTAAAATCTAAACAAACACAAAAAAAAACATTTATCAATTTGGTAAATGTTAACGTAGACGACTCGTACAAATATTACTCCCCACTGATACATATGATGGTTTATTAATGTGGCTTCAAAATGGCACCACACAGCCCTCTCCACTGGTGGCCCTGATAGCATCACGACCCTAGAAAGTGTATTTTAGGCAGACAATGGAATACAGAATTAAGTTCATTTTACAAGGCAGCAGACTTAAAATATTTAAAAAGTCTGTAAGTTTGTCTAGTTTAAAAAAAGGGAGCAATCCACAGTGTGGGCCGGCAGCGGGACGAAGCAGGAACATGTAGTCCCAGCTCTGCCAATATGAATAGGGTCAAATGTTAATGGCATGCTTTATGACATCAGACATGTGGAAACGGATGATAATCTCTGAGGAACACACCACAGTTCATCAGAAATCATGAGAAAGCAAACTATATTTGCACAATGGGCAGCCATGACTCTGAGGAAGATGTTGCTGCTTCAGCAGTGAAAAGTGTAGCTCACATAGGATGATGGATCTGTCAAGTAAAGTGTTGTGAAGTCGGTGGAGGTAGGAAAGGGGTAACTACCGCCCTGCGGCCTTTATCCAACTCTTCCTTCTTCAACTAACCGTCATGTCTTACCTTACACCTGAGGTATCCGAGTCCTCTTCCACTGCGTCCTCCAATCGAAGAGAAAACTATAAATCAGCTCGTTGAGAAAATATATTCCCCTGAGGGTGGACAGAGTCCTACGCTTTCACCGAGGAACAGGGGAAAACGAGAGAGAGAGGGTGAGAGAGAGAGGGAGAGGGCTGTAATCTCTCTCTATCCCACTTAATCCCGGGCAAGTGAGCTGCCTGCCTCTGGCCCCCGGAGGCTGGTTCCTCCCTCACCGGCTGGCTAGTTGCTGCTGAGCTGCCAAATCTTCTTAACCATTTCAGCTGTTAGTGGCAGCCAGGAGAAGCTGTGGGATAAGGAAGCAAACGTGTCCCCCTTAAGGGATAAGAGCAAGACTTGATACAACATCAGAGGAGTAATGACAGAAAAGAAAGAAAGAAATAAAAATCTGCTAATACACTTCAGCAGTTGGAGTCAAAGCTAATTTGGTTCCCTGCTTCTATTCGCTAAGTAAAAATTAATTTAGCCTTTTTCTTGTGCTAGTTTGGATAGGTTTTTTTTTAAATTTTTTTTTATTTCAGGTTATTTTAGCTTCTATAATTCGTTTAATTGTTGCAACAACAAATAAGAAAAAAAAAAAAAACCTGAAGATTTTAGTGTGAAGATTTTTTTTCCAAAGCACCATAAATTCACTTCAGCGTTTATCTCGAGTCAATCAAATTCACTGCGACTTTTTTTTTGTCGTCGTTTAAAAGTTCAGCATATTTGACAGCATGTAAAAAGGTCAGCAGGGGAAGAAAAAAACAAAAACAAAAAACACACCGACTCTACAGTAACCTTTTTGTTTTGTTTTTTTTACAATCAAAAGCATGAGGTACAGTCAGTTTGGCAGTCAGTTTTCATGCGCAACTTCAGCTTGAGTAAATCGTTTGACAGAGGCAACCGTTGGAATGACACAAATAAATGAACGTTTCTTTGTTTTGTTTTGGTTTTTCCACAAAACCACGCAATTTCATCTCGTCATGTGGTGTTCTTTCACTCCTCAAATCGTTGATACATTGTATATTGTACTGGAAGAAGTGACACGATGCACGAGTAAGAATGAGAAAAGTCGGTATTAACAGATGAAGCAGAAATCCCAATCTCCGACTGACACGACATTTGGTGATTTATGTCGATATTTTTCTAACTTTAGGAATTACAAAATTCCTACATTCATAATTTATACCCAATGGTAATTCAGATGACAAGATTTAAAACCCGGTACTGTTCAGGTATGCGCGGCATCTAGGCTCAGATTGTCTACAAGGACAAAAATAAAAACAATCCACAAGTTAAACCTCCATAACTTTTCACAAAATCACTTCAGCCTGAGGTCCAAAAGTCTTCCATTAAAAAAAAAACAGTTTGATCAAGAGTCACAGTCAAAGCAGTTCAGATATATATATATTATATATATATATATTCTCCCCAATTTCTCATTTATCAAATTGGTTTTAGCATTAATTAATTTCCCTTCCAGCTCTAACATCGAGACTTTAGTCTTGCAGCCTGTTACCGTACAAACCTGCTGTTTTCCACCAGAGGGCGCAACAGTTTTGAGTTGAAGGTGAAGCCACTTGTAAACCACTTCCAAAGCTTTCTTTTTTCTTTTCTTAAAAATATGTCTGCATCTTCTTTATAGGTTCCGTCTCCTTGCAGCACAACTCCAATCTCCCTCTTCCCTTCGACGCAACCAACACAGTTGGTGATTTAATGTTTCCCCACTCCACCTGGATCAAAATGGAAGGAAGCAGCTCATCGTTTACCACCTGCTCAGAGGTGAACGGTCAGAACAGACGAGGCGATCCTCGCCTACGTGAAGGACCTGCTTCCTGAGCAGTCACACCGTCTCTGATCGTCTGCTGCAGGGATGGATGAGGCAGTGCAGGCGCTGCCGTCGTCCTATGTGATCTTCTCGTGTTGGATCTGGTAGTAGCAGGCCTGCGGGGTGAAGAGACGTGAGTGCGTGACCTGAATGTGAATGCAAAAGACCCCAGCGGAGCCGAGAGTGCGTGGCTGTGCGTCACCTTCAGGGTGGTGAACATGATTCCGTGCTCGCCGTGCTGAACGCACGGATCCATGAGGTCTTCGATCAGGCTGACCTCTGAGCCGAGATTTCGGATTCTAACGGGAAAACATGCGATGGTTTTAGTCAAAGGATAAAAAGAAAGGATCACAGATAAAGTGGTAAATACATAAACAAGCTGCAGACCATCAATGGACTAAATCAGCTGCCTAAAGATTGTTTAAGGAACAAGTCTCAAGTACATGGACAAATGGACGGATACATGGTTGGTTGGATGGATAAATTGGTCAACTGGATGGATCAATTAGTCGATTACATGGGAAAATGGTTGGATGAAATAGATGGACAGGTAAATGGTTGGACAAATGTCTGGATGGTCAACCATCTCTCACGATCTCAAATTTTTCTGAAACAACCGTCTCCATCAGAGCCAGTCGGCGCCGTACCGGGCTCGCAGCACCACATACAGGAACACGGGGAACAGGTCGTCCATGGACCACAGGAAGTCCTGCTTCAGCAGAGACTGCACTTCCTGTGTGATCTCTTCGAAGGTGAGCTGGATCACCTGCAGCTTGTCTGACGGGGTGAATGTTGTGCTGCAAACACACAGGGAACAAAAAGCATGACTAATTTGTGCTCATGTTAGATTTACCGTAACCGTAGAGCTGACTTTTACCTGATCTGCTGCAGCGTTTCTACTGCCGAGGAAAAGCAGGCGTCTTTACTGCTTGAGATAACCTGCAGGACGTCACTGTTAAAGGAGGCTCTGTCTTTACAATGTAAACAGTTCAATTTGCTTCATAAGTTCAATAAATAATACCGGCTGCTTCTCTCCTGGAGCAGGCAAAGAGTTTGGGATTGAAACGGGCCAAAACTTTCTGCAACAAGAAAAGAAAACCTAATCAAGGGGATTTCTCTCCCATGCGGTTATTAGTCTTTAGATAGAGTGTGTGTTTTTACTGTTGGACGCCGAGGAAGGCAAGCAGGGCGAGGTCGGGCTGCTTGTTGAGGCGCAGGACACACTCCCAGTACATGTCGTCCTCCTTCTCCTTCTCCAGAGCGTAGAGAGTGAAGAGCGGAGGGTAGAGGCGAGGCAGCAGGACAGGCAGCAGCAGAGCCGAGCTACTCACCACGCGGCTGTAAACGACAAAATCAATAAATAAACACAAGAAGAAGAATTTCATCCTGTTCCATTCCAGCAGTGAAAGCAGCAGCTCGGTTCGTACCCTGGTTTGGGCGACTCCGTCAGGGTATCAGCGGACGTCTCCTGGTTTTCACCTGGAAGGTTTTCGGCTGGTTCGGGTATTAGGCCGCCCTCTTCTGGCAGGTCAGGGAAGAGAAATCTGCAGAGGATTGAACGCAAATAAGCCGGAAGATGAAGCACACGGAACAGCCGCGTCATTTCTGCTTGGAGACGCTCCTGCTTGTACCTGACGATCTGGAAGATGCGGCAGAGGTAAGACTTGATCTCGTTGACCGCCTGAGGCAGCAGGCGACGGTTCGCGCCCACGCCAACGTAGGTCATCCTATAAACGGTCACCAGGGTTTCCACCAGCCGGCCCAGAGGGTGGAGGGTGGTGTCACAAGCCTGAAACAGCAGAAATAATACTGATTTTGACAGCCTGAAGCTAAATTCCGATAGCGATGCAATATTACCAAAACTAACCATCATCTACGTGCCAACATGTTTGAGAAACAGGCCAGAAAAAAAATGCAATTTTTTTTTTTTTTTTTTTTTTTTTTTACACATTCTTACCAGTAAAATGTGACTCCTACTGTTCTGGCTTTGACTTTTTAGAAAAGTCAAAGCCATTCCTTTCTACACAGTTTAGGAAGGAAATAACACAGGAATCATAAACAACTGTACAATATGAATGACGCATAAAATATATTACTGTAACCAAAAGAACCCAGGCAAATTAAGAAAAATAGGAGAGTGATGACACATCCTTGAGGGGCACCACAACGGAAAGCAGCTATTCAATACTCTCTTTCATGGTTACGATTACATCAAGCAAGTTTATTGTTGGGGAAAAAAAGAAGAACTGATAATCCATCAATGCTCATTCAGATATGGATACCTAAATGCAAAAATAAATGTATTTTGCATTTTAAAAAGAAGGTCTGATGAACTCACCTTGAGCAGGTACAGTCGGATGCTGTGATATCTCTCGATTGTGATAGGCCCTTCATGTTGGGGGATGACCTCCAAACCCACGAGAGTCTTACTGTGACTCTGAGACGATATTTCTGGACTGAGAAGCAAAAACCAGGAATGCAACCTCTCCTGTTTGGTAACTAAGTGTTAAAAAAGGGGTCAACTCTCATTTTTTGGGTACCTGTCTTGTATCTGCTCCCTCCTGGAGGTCAGGGCCACAGCGATGTTCTCCCAGGCCTTCAAGTGCTCCCCTTGACCTGGTGCCTCGCAGGACAGCTGACTCCAACACTCCTCGAACACCGCCTGCCACTTGTCCTCTGCCCTGACGCTCAGCCGACCCAGTTTCCTGAGACATTATAGAAACCATTTTAAACCACAGCAAGGCATTTCATTTAAAGGGTTTTCAAAAATAAAAACAAGAGCTTACACGGCCCGGTTCCTGTCCTTTTCGGCGTCAAACAGGTTTGGCTTGAAGTAGGAGCCTGTCACTTTGAGGCCAGACCCCCACTCGCCATTAAAGGAGCCCTCCAGGTAGTCACCATTTGGCATAGTAAGTACACCCTAAGACAGAAAGAGACGGAGCGTTTAATCTCGAAATAGGCCTCATCTGATCCCCAATGGTTGGCTTAGATCAGTTCACATTCAGACCACCTTTCCGCTGAGGGTCCAATCATCAGAGAACTCCCCCTCGTAGGTAGTGTCGTCCTCAGACAGAAGGATTCCTGTACCCTGAAATAACAAAACCGCCCCGGATTTAACCCCACTCTCACATCCGTTTGATTTTATGGCCTGTTTGCTAGAAATTCTCACCATCATCTTGTTGTCTTTGAAGGCACCTTCATAGTACAGACCAAACTGGGTGACGACGACCCCCGTGCCCTGCCGCTGGTGGTCCTGCCACATTCCCATGTACTTCTCCCCTCTTCAAAGATAAAAGGAACATCTGAGCAGACAATCCTTTGTCAAAACGCGTCGCGGAAACGATCTCGGGAAGTTCCCGGCGTTACTTTGTGATGTCGTCAAAGACTCCGTAGCCCGTTTTCTTGTCTTGCAGCCACTGTCCGATGAAGACGCTGGGGGATGAGGTGTTGTGCTTTCCACTGCGCAGCATCCCGTGACCCTGCCGCATGCCATCCTGGAAGGAGCCGTCGTAAACTTCGCCGCTTGCGTACCTTCAGCCAGACAGAGGAGGCTCTTACGACATCGTGAAGAATGCAACTCAGAGCAGAACATGATTTCTAACTTTCTAAGATTCAAGACAGAGAACTGCAGATTTACACAAGTTGGAAAAATCTTACAATGTAATATATAGTGCTCGGGTAAAAAACAAACACAAAAAGAATACTTGTTATCTTTAGAAAAGATTTACCGGTATGTTCCAAGGCCATGCATCTTCCCTTCTTTCCAGTACCCTTGATAAAGATCGTCTTTACTCAGCACCTTATTGGGGCAAGCGAACTCCCCAAAGCTGCACAAGAGACACACAAACAATGTTTGAAAAAATAAATCTTTCTGCACGTTGATTCTGATACATTTAGAGGTTATTTTCATTGCTCACCCATCCTCCAACCCGCTTTTGAACGAGCCGGTGTAAATCCTCCCATCAGGCCATTTTAGAATACCTCTGAAATTAGAAAAAAAATAAATAAATAATTACAGAGATCCTACTTTGGCTTTCTTAGTGTCAAACCGTGACCAACCTGCCATGAGGCTTGCCAACCAGCCAGCGACCCTCATAAGTCGCATCCTTCAGCCGTCCGTCTTTGTAGAACGTGTACGAAGCGGTCCTAGAGATCGGAGGGTCCGACTTTGATGCCGAGCCGCCGGCGCCTTGCCCCGCCCCGCTCAGAGCCAGATCCACGGCCTGGTTGATGGCGCGGAGCCACTTCGTCTAAAAAAAAAAAAAAAAAAACATAACATTTTTTTTAAAAAGCAGAAAATCACAAGTCCAGTAAAAGGAAAAGGAAAAGCAGTGCTTTGGGAGAGAGTCGTGTCCGATTGTAGCTTCACCTTCTCGGCGGAAGACGAGGCCAGCAGAGTTAGCGTCTCCTCAGGCGTGACCACCTTCAAACCGTGTCTGCACAGAAACCGATTCTGGAATCAGCAACGACCAGCCTAACTTTGCATCATTAAATATGATTCCTCAGTGATGGATACCGAACAAAATTTCTGTTGACTTTTGGAGTTTGTAAAAACGAACTGCGATAATCCTAATCTGTAAAATTGTGATTCAAAAACAGTAAATTGGAATTTTAAAGTAATTTATGTCAATAGCATTTTAGAGTTATGGAAATTGCGTCACCTTTAACGCTTTTGCATTCAACAACTTACAGTCCAGAATCGTCCTCTGGTGTCGGCTCCACCCACAGCGTGGCCAAGGCGAAGATGTGATGGGTGGAGAACTGGACGTAGGAGGAGAAAGGATCAGCGGAAGAGCGAAGATAACAGGACATATAATCTCCGTTTATAAAATGTGTTTTCAATGAATACATTTGAGACAAACGTCTCTGTTTCCAACCTTAAAGGATTCTAAAAGAATCCAGATGTGCAACAGCTTCCATTACTGTAACCATATACGTTTCCTTAAAAGCTTTAAACAAGAAATTTAATGTCGGACTGTTTATTATAAAATATTCTAGTTTTAAATTTTTGATAAATTTTTTTATTCAATGAAAAATTTGTTGCTATAATTGGGAAAATATTAAAATTTCTCCATGGATAAAAATACTAATATTTCTGAAAACGTCTCAATAATGAACAAAAATATTAGCATTTTTTGGGCTTTATGCTTCAGGCTGTGCTTGTATTTAACAAAACAAAACAAAAAATCTCACAATTTAAAACAATCGTGCAAAACACATTATTTTTACATGTAGGTTCTAATGTCTACCGACGCACCGCTTCTCGTATTCATACGGCAAAAAGTCCTACAAAGATGTTGCACAAATATAGGCCTGGCTTCCAGTCACACATTTTACATTTAAAAGCAATGACGGCTGCATGTCCAGACAGGTTTCACACCATCAGGGCAATCACAGGACTCACTAAACCACTCAATACAAACATCAAGGACGTGGGAGAGACGAATGAAACAGGAACCCGCTTTTGAGAAGGTAACAAAAAACTGTTGGTGGTTTCATTTTTTTATATTCCAAACCAACAGCGAGAACCAAGGCTTTCCCGGGAAATAAAGACTTTCATCACCTTTTCTTGGATGTAGGTCAATTATCTCTGATCGTAATGCAGGCGAGGAAATAAACAAGCAAATACAAGTAATGGGTGAAATGTTGGAGCCTTGGTTGTGGAGAGTTTATCTTCCCATGCAGCGTCCTGGAGGTGGAGAGCAGGCAGAGGGTGGAGGTCAGGATAGGGCTGAGTATCACTAAAAGGATCCAGACAGTAATGCACCCGGCTTTAGATATTTGTGGTTGGAAACCATAAATAGAGGTAGGATGGTAAAACATACAGGTTTTACTTAACAATTTTTCTCAAAAGTGGCTTTTTATGTTTCCTTGAAAAGGTTAAGACAAAACATGTTCATTTCATATTTTTTGAGCCCCTTTCGGGCGTCTTATCGCTTTAAATCCAGATAAGCTGCTGCCTGCCACGCCCCCCAATTCAACATTTATGTTCACGTGTGAAAATGGGTGAAAACAGATGCCCAATTAAACAACTGTGTCTTTGAAAAGCACAAGCGGAGCCTCCTGCGCAACCAACAAGAACGCAGCAAGTGTTTTCTGCATGGCAAGCCCAAAACACAGACGTTGTTCAGCACATACAGGGGCTAAACCAGCTGACCAAACGTGGTGGAGCTCCGCTTGGGTTGCTAGGCAAAAGGTTGGGTTTTGGTGGAGTTACTGAGGGGCAGAGCCTGCTGGTTTGTGAAGTTACATTCAGGAGGTTTTTGAAATGGCTCATTTTCCAGACACCAAAACACCTACAATTATTGCCAAAAAACTTCTGGGTGGAACGCAGGACCCAAGTATAGAGGCAGTCACGGGTTCGAGTCCCGGCCCGTTGACCTTTAACCTCTATCATAACCCGCTTTCTTGGCAATCTACTGTTAAATAAAAGGCAATAGAGCCTTAAAAATATTTAAAAACCATCTGGGTGGTTTTGTATAAGCACGTGGGCTGTTTTTAGAGACCCAAATGGCAGTAGAAAAAAGTACAAAATGTGAATATTGCATAATTGGTTCCCTTAAAGTTTTAACACTTTTTATACATGTATATTCCAACCCAGAACATACATTGTACAGGTGAAGTTTTCTATATATCCATCAACCTGTGCCAAAGAAATAAACTAGACTGCACTAACCCATTGGATCCCCTTAAATAAAGCTGATGACACAAAGCCCTAAACTCCTAAAACAAAGACAGACAAGAAGAAAAACAAAGAGGATGAAGAGGGGCTGGACAGGGGGAGATTTGGAGAAACTGAGATGAAATCGTCTCCTGGCTGGATACTTACAAGGTTTTTACAAGGCGCCACGCCCTGACAGCACAGAGGCAAGCACACACAAACTCTTGAAACACATCAGAGAGAGAAAAAGCAGAACAGCCAAAGATGTGACGAGGCGAGAGCGTGTGCGATGGGCTGACCTGCGCGTGCACCAGGGAGTCGTTGAAGAGGATGAACCAGTTGACGGAAAAGCGGCCGGCGTTCTGCACCGTGAGAGATTTGTTGCTGCTCTCGTAGATGAGTCGGCGGTGAGGCTTCCTCAGGGAGTCCTGGCAACAAACAGAGCTCACATTCATCCTGCTGGACCTCCACCAGACGCAGAGGACGCCCGGAACCAAAGGAGTACCGTCATTTTCCCCGGGAAGCTCTTCCAGAAGTGGAAGGTGTACTCGGCCTCTTTTCTTTTCCTCTTCAACTGCAGAGTCAGAGCTTCGAACTTGGAGCAGCTGTCCTGCAGCTTCTGGTAGTCACCGGAGCTCTGAAACGACCACAGAAATAAAATAAATATGTTGCCGCCTGCTTTAGATGGAATAATAACAGTCGTTTCAGTCAGCTTTACCACCGCCAATCAACAATTTAAATTTCAGCATTTAAAAATCACTTCTGATACCGATATGTGAGGTTTAGTATCGACCGATACGTTACTGCAAAATAACGCTGAATTAACTTCAAATGTTTCTTTTTTGAATATGGACATACTTACATAATTGTGAGACTAAATTACAATTTTATTTGATAACTCCGCACCTGTACAGGACGCGTCACACACTACAAACATGCAAAAATTGAAACTGACACAATAAGTTGACTACGTTGGTCAAATATGTAGAAAATAAACTGCAATTAACCTTTAAAATGGCTCAGGACGTACAAATAATTCTAAATATACTGTAAAATGCATAAATATCACTTATAGAACAAAGCATAGAATTAGACTACACAGATTTGCTCTTATAGAACCGACACATTGTCACGATTCCCGATCTGGAATTGGTTTCAATATCAGGACCGATACAGATATCAATATCAATATCAAATCAAATCGGTCTTTCTCTATCATCTACTCTGCGTACCACTTCAAAGCAGGTGGTCAGTTTGAGCAGCAGCCGGCCGTATTCGTGCAAGTGTTGGGTCGGGAGGTAGAAGAGCGCCACAAAGAGGTCAGAGGTGGCTGTGTTCTCCTCGCTGCACTCTGATAGCCTCTGCAGTAGCTCGGGACTTTTCCCGAAGATGTCCCTTAAAAAAAAAAAAAATAAAAACACAAAAAAAAGCGAGAGAAATAAATTAGCGTTTGATAATGTGAAACGCGTCTTTTCAAGTTAAGACTAATAGTAAACTCACAAGGATGGTTTTGTGAGAGCGTGGAAACCTCCCATCACAAAGAAGTTCCCCACAATTGAGCAGTAGCTATAAAACAACAGAAGAGTTGTTGATCAGAAAGCTGGAGTGTACAATTAAAGGAACGACGGATTTCTGGACGCCTACTCGTTGTAGACGTCCAAGAAGATGCTGGCGTGCTCCAGCATGAGGAGGCTGCTGACGTCGCGGCCGCGTCGCAGGTTGGAGGTGAGGCTGGCGGCGTGCTGCCCGGTCAGGTGGCTCAGCAGGCTGAATCTGCCGGCCAGCGTCTGCAGGAGCTCAGTGGCCGCCGGCCCCAACGCCGAGCTCAGAGACTCTGAAGACGAAGCCACATTAGTGAGGCATTTTACACACACACACAAAGGTACTGATACCAGTTTAACTTGTTCTCACCGAGCTCCAGCAGGGGGCGCAAAACCTGGGATTTGATGTCGCACAGCTTGCAGTAGAACTTCCTCTCCGCGGACGCCAACTCGTGAAGACTGGAGATGAAGCCCATGACGTTCCTGTCGGAGAGCGCGACGCACCGGCGGCCGCCGGCGACCACGCTGCTCACGAAGCCCAGCTGAAGAACGACACGCAGAACACGCAAAATTTAAAACAAGATTCTGAATTAAAAAAAAAAATATCAAGAAGACTTAAAAAAATAATCATTTTCAAATGAGTTGGCAACTAATCTTACGTTCATGCAGAAAGGGAGCAGGACGGGCTGCTGGGTGTAGCCTCCCGGCCTCGCATCTTCCTCCTCCGCCTCCTGTTCCTCTCCTCCAGCCTCCTTCACCTGCTGCCCGCTGTAGTAAATGATGGGCTGGATGCAGTCTCCGTCAGCCAGCAGGAGAGTGTGTGTCTCCCCAGCGCTGGCGTCCCAAACCCGGATCCCCTCCGACAGCTGGAAGGGAGTCAGAAGAAAAAAAAAGATGAATAAAAACGGCAACATGACGTCTGGGATGAACCTCAGCGCCGGTTAGTTCACAGACTTTTGCAAGACGGGGGACGGTGCTGGGGGTGTCCATGTGTCCCAGTTGACCGGAGAGGTTACTGCCCCACGAGTACACCTAAAGAGGACACACACACACACGTTTTGTTTTTTTTAAATATACTGTTAGCAATTCAAAATAAGTACTGTAAATGTTAAGTGCCGACAGGCGGACCTGAGACTGAGCCGTCAGAGCGATGGAGTGATGGGCGCCGGCTGAAACACGGATCACCTCCTTCTTGTTCAGGCTCTTGATGCAGAGCGGCTGCAGCCTGCAAACACACACCAAACACACACCAAATACACACCAAACACACACCAAATACACACCAAACACACACCACAGCGTTTCCACAGACCATTTTGTTTTTAACTTTAAAAAATTTAAAAAAAAAAAAAAAATTTCTGAGATTGATCTCAAACTTCGTAAACTTCATAATCATGAAGCATCAACAAGACACAGCTGCTAAAAATCGATGAAAAGACAGAGAGAGAAACAGCACTTTGGTTCCTCAAACTTGAGGAAAACTGAAGCCCTTCATTTCGGTCTGACCCACCTGTCCAGGTTGTCTCCGTGTCCCAGCTCCCCATGCTCGCCGTGGCCCCAGCTCCACACTTCGGTCTGCAGGGTGGGAAACACCTCCTGGTCTTCGGGGACGCCCCCTCCCATGGGGGTGAGCGCGAAGGCCCGCGTCCTGGAGCGCCCCATCTTCCTCAGCAGCCTCGGCGACACTGCGGAGACAAAGAGCAGACACTTAAAAAAGGAAAAGTTAAGGACATTGTGATGATGGAGGTTAAAGTGACTGAAAGAAGGAGGTGAACTTGTGCCTGCGGACAGACGGAAGCAATGGCTGCATTTAATCAGACGAAACGTGCAGATTAGTGAAGGTTAATAGAAACGAAGAGGCAACCAAAACAAAACTGACCCAAACCATCAATGGAGATCCCTGGACGTTCTTTGTGCACAAATAACAACCTTCTTACTGCAGGTCCTTCCAATTCAAATAATGAGAGAAATGTGGAAACCACACCAGCGTTCAGCTCCACTTCCCTTTGGAAACCGATTCTTCAACTAAACGTTTCACTTCTTGTCAATATTCAGGGCCTGCTGCAGGCCGTCTCCGGACCAGCGGCTGCCGCAAGTCATCGACTGACTGGGAGATTCCAGAGGTTGACCTTTGATCTCTCTGTGGTGCAGGTTGAAAACATGAACGGCTCAAGACAAACAGAAACTATCAGGACGACTGAAAAGAACAGAAACACCAGCCAACACAGAAGCAGATGAGGTGAGCCGCGTTTCCATTACAGGTGTGAGCAAAATTTGGTTTCTATTTCGCTAACATAGAAACAAAAACAAAAAATTTTGCAATAAAATAAAAGCAATTCAAATCACACGTGAATACGTTTGTTAACATTTCTGCCAGCAGCAACATCTGGTTAACGATGTAACTCATATAATGCAAAAAAAAAAAAAAAAAAAAAAAAAGTTTCCATTGCAGTTTTGCCAATACGCTAATTTCCATACGAAAACACGGAATTGGTTGTTTCCTTTAATACATTTCTATTTCCCTGATCCAATTTCAATATGCCTACACAATTTTATGGCCAATGGAAACGCAGCTATAGACGCTGCAGAGCAAACGGCATGCATCCAGCTGCAAACGCGCTAGCTGTACTTACGCAGCGGGCCATAGGAGGAGGATAAGAGGTGAACGGCGTATCTACCCTGAGAGAGGAGTCCCGGCAGCGAGAGGCGGCGCCGCAGACCCTCTGCCTCCTCCTCGTGAATGTCTCCCGTGCTGGAGCTCTTCTTGGCCTGGACCGACTCTTCCCGGCGGACGCGCTCAGCCCCGCCGTCGGCCGCCCCGCCGAGCGCCTCCAGCCGCGACGACGGCAGGTAGAAGTTCATCATCCTCTTCAGGGAAAGGGCCTCGTAGGTGGAGGCGACGCGCTCGCCCACCGCCGAGGCGCAGGACGCCACCAGGTTGTTGAGGGCCGACTGGCCGCGGCCCGACGATGGCGTCTGGTGGGGGGAAAAAACAAACACACATAAAACAACAATAACCCTGAGCAGAAGCAGATTTCAGCAGAAATTCTATAAAAATAAAAAAAAGAATTTTTGACTTATTTATTAGAACTGTCTCCATGTCATTACAGTTTATAAGACAGATGATTTGTGAAAAGATCAATCTCCCCGTCTCCTCCCTGAGCTGCTATTGACATCGGAGGAAACGCACCAAAAACAACCAATCAGAGCCCGAGGGAGGGTCTTAGCGCTGTCAAATGAACTCATGTCGTTGCTGCTAAAAGTGCTAATGCTGGAGAAACAACTTGGTCATTTATGGATTAAGAAATGCAAAGAATTATTAAATACAAGATATGTTAATTGTACTTTACTTAACTAAAAGTTGCTAGATGAGTTTTTCTGTTCTGTGACAGATCTGGATGCTCACCTGCAGCGCGTGCAGACCGCCGTTGGCCACCTTGGCTTCCGTCTGCGATGCGTCCGACAGCTTCCTCAGGTATTCCTTCACTTCCTTCTCGCCAGGATATGGGGAGCTCTTAGCCGAGGCGGTGGAAGCAGCAGCTTTAGGGGGAGGCGTGGGGTCCGAGTCAGAGGGTGGGTGCGCTGCGGTAGTCGTTCCTGCCTTCTGGGAGTCCTCGGGGTCTGGGGTGGGGTCAGGAGTGGGAGCTGCTGGGGTTGAAGTGGAGCTGCTGTGGGAGGGCAGGATGGGTTCAGATGGGGATGCTTTCAAGGTTTGGGTAGGAGGGGGGTCCTCTCTGGCTTCCACTCCCATGGGGCAGGAATGGCCGTCAGAGATTATGACGTGGTCCTCCTTGTCCGTCATGGTGTACAGCAGCTGGTTACACTGGTTGCATTTGTCCACAGGGGGGCGCTGGATACCGTCAGGTCCCACGCAGCGCACCAGAGCGAGGCTGTGCGAAGCGCCGCAGGCCACCTGCAGCACCCACCTGCCAGCCAGCTGCTCCACCTTCTGAGGCTTCCAGACGGGGAAGACGGCCGCGTTCAGGCCCAGCTGACACCCGCTGCCCCACGCCCACACCTCCCTCTGCGCCGACAGCGCCAGGCTGTGTTTCTCGCCGCACGCCAGCTCCAGGACGGGCACCGACTGAGTGCCGCCGGGTTCCAGCAGGGCCACGGGCGTCGGGTTGGGAACGCAGCTGAGGCCCGACAGGCCGCACTGGCCCGCCGCGTTGTCCCCCCACATGTGGACGCTGCCGTCCTCCGTCACCGCCCCACTGTGGAAGCTCCCGGCTGCGACCGCGACCACCCGCTGCCCGCCGAGCGCGTTCTCCGGGGTCGGATTCGTAGGCTGGGACGCCTGAGTCTGTTTCCATGGCATCTCCCCGAAAGTATACACCTGTCCTCCTATCAATTAAAAAACAGAAACAAAAAAAACACAGGAAACTTTCCTTTTAATAAGAAGTCGGCTCCACATAAAAAAAGTTAAAGATTCACGCATGGGCTTGGAAATCAAATCTCAAAATTTTTTCCAACCAAGTCTGACCCTAATCAATTTTTCCGCTCGCTTTCTTTTCTGAAAAAAAAAAAAAAAGGAAATGGCAGAAAATATTTTCACATAGTGTTTTTTTTTTTCTTCAGTTTTTCCTTGTGTGAGTTGTACGATGGAGTACTAGAACAGCAAGCAGCATTTCTTTGAGTATGAGAATAGAATCACAATATTAGCAGAATGAAGTCGGAATTTTACCAGAAAAAAAAATGTCCTTAAAATTTTGTTCTCCTAAAATTACGACTGCATTCTTGTCATTTAAAAAAAGATACATAAAAATAGAGAAATCGTGGTCTGACCCTAATTCTCTGTGGTGGAGCTGACCTGAATTTAAAGTCCAAGTAAATAGAAGCTTGAAAACACAACAAGACGATTGACCTTGAGCATGCTGATATCACTCTGAACTATGGACTCCAAAACTATGAAGAGATTATTGGAGAAAAAAAAAAAGTTTTATGCATAAACCAAAGATTTGTTCAATCGGTTCATCGCCCACATAGGAGGCGATAAACCGATTTAACAAATCGATAGAGAGATTTCCCAAGGAAAAGACAGTACTACTATCTTGTCCTATCATATTACACATGCAGATACCACCAGAGATTGTTTTAAATATTTGTAAGAGTGTAAGTCTGACCTGGTTCATTTACTACACATTACTAGCAACTGAAATGACTAACCACTGCGCCACGAGATCTTGGTTTCTATGTCTTTGGATCGCGGCAGCTCAGGCTCACCTTCCGCCAGCAGAACCCCGTGCTGAGCTCCGAGGGCGACCTGCAGCACCGGCCGCGGGAGGAGCAGCCTCTCTGGGACCACGGTGTAGGAGTAGCCCCTCCAGGAGTGGAGGAGACCCCGCTCCCCTCCATCCTCATCTGCAGCGCTGGAGGAGAAAAAGCACATTGATGACAGTGCAAAAAAACTAAATAAAAGCAAGAGTGATAAAAAGAGGAATTGAAGATTGTGTGGGTGGCTGCAGTAGCAGCTTTTCCAACAACAGTTGTTTTTTTTGTGGATTAAAGCAGAAGTGAGCTCCATCCGTAGGCGATGTCACATGGTGATAACATCCATCCAGAAACAGATGATCAGGATCAGCCCCAGTCCTGGGGAGGCGGTGGGCTTTAAGTGGACCTACCTCTTCCCCTGGGCTTCCATCAGTGAGTGGGCTCTAGTCCTCCATCAGGACCTGGCTGCTGCTCTCAGCCCTGAGTGACAAACCAAAGCAGCATCAGTCATTTACTGGCTGTCAATCTGATTCCAACCAAACAGAAACCAGACAACTGGTTTTAGGTGTGAAAACGAAAGCACGTTGTACCGTTTCATTAAAATACATTTATTCCATTATTTGCAACACAAACTGCGAGCGTAATAATAATAATAATTTAAAAAAACATCATAATACAGCCTCTGGCAGGTGTTTGCTAATCTTTGCTGACTGACATCAGCTAACCTGGCAGCTAGCAACAAAAACAAACCCAAACCTTAAAGGTAGAGAAGATTTAATTTAAAAAAAAAAATAATAAAAAAAATTAAAAAAGAACTTCTTTTTCTTACCAACCGTTTCTTCTGACTGCTCTTCTGGTTGTTACTTTAACCAAGAAGGTTAAGTCCTCCGTTAGCGGAGCTGTTAGCAAAGAAAAGTCGCAGCTTGTCGTTTTACTGTTGACACTAGCGGTTAGCTGCAAAGATGGTCTGCATAACAGGAGGAGCTACTCAGCATTGAAATTGAGGGGGTGGAAACGCGAAGGGGCTTTCTTAAAGAGTCAGTAAAACCTACACCGGAGCTAGAATTTGGGAAATTTAGAAATCATTTAAACTTATACATAATTGTCCTCTAATGAATCATTTATAGTGCCGTATAAATCAGGAGTGCTCAAAGTGCGGCCATTTGTAAACAGACCTGATGCAGACATTTTATAAAACATTTGAAGGGAGAGCATTTCAAACCCTTATTTATATATGATTAAATGGAGTGATTGGTAATTAACTAAGTATTTTATTTCAACTAGCCATGTGTTTGGGGGGTGGGTGGGAGGTTATTATGTCTTACTGATGGAGAGGTCTAATTTCGTCTAAACGTCAGAGTGAGACCTCTTTGGTTTTTCCTGCTCTGTTAAACTGAAGCGCAGATGGATGGTGAGCAGATCCAAGATTGAAAAGGCACAAAAAGGTTAAAGGTGCAATTCTAAAGAGATTAAATGAAGACATGTCCGTGTTCATGAGACAATGCCGGTGCTATGTTTGCATTATTTTCTTAATTTTTATTTTATTTTATTTTTTTGCATTAGGTTGTGTGCAAATAGGTTCCATGTTAATACATGTAATGAGACAAACCTTTAATCCCTCCTCATTGTTACAGGGCAGCTTTGACCCATCAACCTCATTTGAAGAACGGAGATTAAATTAAAATGAGTAGTGAAATAGTCCAGTTTCATCTGCAGCAAATGGGTCAGAAGCAGGAAACCTTACAGGAGCATAAAAAGATGTCTGCCAAACCGAGTCATTTTGGATTGAATCATATCACAGAGGTCTTTAAATCACCACACACTATTTTCTCAGAATGCCACATGGATTATATTTTGTAACTAATGCAAAGAATCAGGAAAACAGTTTCACTTAAATGCCAGTAAAACAAAAAAAAATGTTTTTTTATTTTAGCAACGCTGCAACATAAACACTTTGAAATATGGCTGGTTTTCACAAAAAAGAGAAACGTGTGTCAGAGTAAAAAAAAACAACAAAAAAAAAAACAGAAAAACAACACTTTCAGTGATGACTAAAATGTACATGGATTTGCACACATGGCAGCTGATTCACCGAGATGTCGAGCCAAGTATGTTGGTAGAAGCACAGTGGCGCCCTCTTGTGTCATAAAATGTCACACCTGATATAAACATCCTCATTAGGTCCTTTTTAATAGTTTAATGGTAAAACATATGTTTTTTAAACTGAAGAATTAAGACGTCAACTTTTCTGACCCGTCCAACTAACAAAACAAGCGGTACGACGGAATCCATATCTTGCTCATGGGCACTTCAGACAACATTTTGAAGGCACTGCTTCTTATGCTACATGATAAGTGCACTAGGTGTGCTTCTATTCATATAAGCTATTCATATTCGAAGGCTTGACTTCACACAATTCATTCCTCTAACCTCCCAAGTATTTTGAGTTGTTTTTTTTTCTTGCTTAAACTAAAAGCTTTGTATTTATATATGGATTATCAGTGACTGAAAAGACTGAGGCAGTGAGGTAAAAACACTTTCTAGCAACTTATGAGTAACGTAACATGCGCAAAACGTGTGTCATCACATATACCAGAAAACAGTCTTTGTCATAGGATTTGCTTCAGCGTTTTCAGTGTGGTAGTACAGTGTACGTTGAATCACAGAATCTACCTCCAGAAAAAAAAAAAAAATATATATATATATATATATATATCTAAAATCTTTTGAGTATCTCACCAGGTGATATTGATGTCTGAAATGCATTGTGACTCTACCCAGTCTCATCCTTCCCTAACACAGAGGTCATGCGATGCCGATGCCGTCCTGGCAAGCACCTCCAACAACCTTCAATCAGGTTTCCACCTTCCCGTAGGTGCCGTCAGGTGGCCGGTAGTGTTTGGGAAAGGCCCGGAGTTGGAACGAGTTAAAGGCGTATTTTCTCGTGCCAACGTTCTTCGCCGTGTTTTCCCGTCTGCAGCCCTCGCTGTGGAGACAAAAGAAGCGGGAAGGGGGAGACGAAAAGAGTTAAAACACAAGCAAAACATTCTGGGTAATTTGCTAACTGATGGACGATCGAGTTGCTTTGCTAAATTACGAAGCGACTACAACAAGTTAGATTACCTTTTTTATGTATAACAATAAAATTGTAATATATTATTTGGCAACCTAACCTAAAATGTAAATCAATTAACCAACCAATCAATCAATCAGGAAGTTTTTTCATGTGGGTTTCATACACAGTGAAAGCTGAATGTTTTATTAAAGTGCTTTTTACTGAAAACAACCTACCTTATTGAACACTTCTCTAATCTGTACAATGTTTGAATTATAAGGATTTTTTTAAAACTTGTTAGCCAACTAACGTGTCTGTTATTTGGTTGAACAAATTAGCTAGATTAGGATTCAAAGGTTTACTACTTGTAAATATCAAGCTGTAACTTCTCTGCATAGCAAGCTTGTAGCAAGCTAATCAGTTAGCTAGAAGATACATATTTTTTTATTAAAATATAAATTTCAATTAATAACTTCTAGAGTATCTCTTATTTCTGAACTAGTTGAAATATTTCTAGGTTTTGATTATTGAGCATTTTCTTTAATTACAGAGATGTTAATAGCAATGCTAACTTGCTATTTAGCTAGCAAGATTATGAATGTTATAAAAGGCCTAAATTGAAATATTCTTTAACGTTTTTTTTAAATTCTGTTGCTTGTAACTTCAGTCCAGGTAAGCTAAACAAGTTAGCTAGGACATAAGACATTTAAATCGACATTTATAAATAGGAAACAATGTGCATTTTTTAAATAAAAAATGTTAAAGTACCAAGAAAATTATCAAAATTATCAAACGGATTTTGCAATAGGGAGTCTTTTTAAATTCACCCATATTATGTAAAAAAAAAAAAAAAGTATGAAAAATATTACAAGAAAGAAACATTTATGTAACATCAACAAAAAAAAGTGTAAAACCGACACAAAAGAAAAAAAAACCCCAGAGAGTAACAATACTCATGTATATAAATTTTACAAGTGGAGGCATAAAACATTTATTTGAGCAGCATTATGACTGTAAGGGCACATAGACAGAGGGTTTTCTTGGATTTGTGTATACATTTAAAGCAGTGTGAGTGGTGGACAAAGCAAAAGTTTAGACATTAAAGTGACATTAAATTGAGGCATAGTTAAAAAGTCTGGGGTTTTTCTTGATGTTTTGTTTTTTTTACCGTAATACATGTCTGGGTGGCAGCTGGAATATGAACGTTGCCACTGGAATAAACCAACAAAATTGACACCTTGAAAGCAGCAAAATCACTGTTCTTGCAATAACGTCCTGCACAAATCTCTGGTAAAGTCTTCTTAGACACAGTAATGCAGAACATTTTTCTGTTAATACAATGAGTGAATTTCAGCATATTAACAGTTTACAATCAGACATGAGGATTGTAATACCATGATAATGTCACATTACAAGTCAAACATCCCCCAAAAACAATATCTGACAATAAGGCTTAGAGTTTTGGATAGAACCGCAATCTGTGAAGAAATTTAGTCACACAAGAAAATGCATATTTCAATAGACACGAAAAAAGCACATAGATAGAAAGAGAAATAAAGTGACTAGAGTAGGACAGTTATGGCACAAGCATAATATTCAGCATAGAAGCACTGATTTATGTATATAGTCCTTTCCTGATTCATAATAAGTATCACAAACAACAATGTACTGAGACGATACAAGCACTTAAATACAATTCTTCCAAAAAGCAGATTTCAAATATATACTCTTATAGATGTGCAAAAACAAGAACAAAAAGCTCCTTGAAACAGTAACGTAACTGAACCCTTCAGGCAGCACTTTATCACAATGTATCTGTAAAGATGGATAGTAAATAATTAATATATCTCTGAAACTGACACTTTTTCTCCAACAAACTGTAATTTCCACCTCATTGTCAAGCAGCTGTGACTTTATTTATCTTTTATATATATTTAAAATATTAAAAATCGGCTATTGTTTTTGTTCAATAGAATGGGGATAGGTCTCAGTAATCTTGTAAAATCAACAAGTTGTATGTTGCAAAAAAGAAAAAGAAAAAAGAAAAAAAAGAAAAAGAAAGTGTAGTTTGCATTTAATTTTCCAATTGGTGCTTTAAAACATAACTTAACTCATTAGTTGATGATCATTATCTGTTTTTAAATAATAATCTTTTTTTCTTAAGAAAAATATTATGCCCACTTGCTAGTAAGCTAGCTACATGTAAAATAATGACTATTTAGCCTTTTTTTTTTTTTATTTGATTTGAAATTAGAGATTTTTAAATATCTTCATAACATGGCAATTTGACTGGAGATGAATAATGGTAAACCTCATCATTTTTTATGTTTATATCCAAATAAAAAAAATAAAATAAATAGTGGAGCTAATGTGCTACTAGCGGCACAAAAATACTGGAGAAGGCAAAAACCAAAGAAAACAAAAACAATACAACTGAAAAGCACATCAACTCTAATTAAACTCATTCATAACATAACTTACAGTAAATAAGATCAGCACATCTCAGCTGAACTAGGAGATAAATAATTTATAATTATATAAATTTATAGTTATAGTTTTCCGGAACACGCGGCACTGCATCATTTTAATTCCTGTAAACAAAATAAAAAATAATTTAACACTGTATCTGAACAAACGAAGAGCTTCGCTAACGTGCTAAAACGATAGAAGGTTTTTCTGTGTAGCACGCTAGCTAGCGCAGCCGTTTGGATCCACGGCAACCGTGATTAAAATATTTGTTAAGTCTATTTGAGAAGACAGAGAAGCTTGTTATACTTTCACAAGGATTGATCACTGGTCAGTGTATGTGAATGCTAGCAGGACACGAGAGCCAATAAACTCCCAAGGGAGGCTAATTTGGTCTTATCTATTTCCTTACTGGGTCGATGTTAATGATACCGAGTCTGAACACTCTGGGGAGGCAGCCGATGCTGCAGGCCAAGATATTGATTTTTAAATAGCATACTTCCAAGCAAAGCAGCCTGAATGCTTTCAGTTCCCCTAAAATAATAAACGCACTATTCCTCCTCAAATTATGGTACAGTTCTGTCTTGAATGCATTCATTTGTTGCCTCGAAAATGAGACAGAGTCCAGATATGAGCATATATTTTTTTCCATAACAGACATAATATATTTTAGCAATGAAATATTTTGTTGTAATTACTCTTTATAATTTTTTATGTAAAAAAGAAGAAAAATAAATAACCAGGAGATTTTATGCAAAACTGCTGCATCTAGGCTTGTCACGATCAGAAATTGTTCCAGAAATTATTGCAATAATAATACCACTACTACTACTAATAATAATAATAATGATAATGGTAAATAAATGCAAATATCCCCACTCAAGGATAATTCTGATTTCTGAATGATGGTATTGAAAAATATTTTTTTAAAAATCCAAAATAAAAAATAATAACTAAAATGGATTATGAAGTCTTTATAACCCAAATTCAAACCATATTAATCGCTGAGCTTAGACAGGGATAACAGGCAAAAGGGGCAAGTAGTGCAAACTCATTTGTATTGGGTGTCAAATGTCTGCAGCGTTTCTCAACAATATTCAAGGGCAGCATCTCTTTAATGATTGTTGTCTAACTGGAAGTTTTTCATCTTATTTTAATTTATTACGCACGGAATTGATTTATTGCTTTTTGTGACAGGCATCTGAAAACAGACCCTGCAGTAAAACCTGACTAGCATTTGGCTTTCGCTGGAATACATCCATCAATAATTCAGAAATCTTGTTGCATAATAAACTAAATAGACTCTTTTACTTTCATAACTGCCTCTAAAGCGTAAACGGTATACAGCCGGCAGCATCACTTTGCATAATCAAACACATTTCACCTGGATATCCTACAATCTGCCGTGGCTGCTTTGTCATGAAAGCAATATGGAGCCGAAGCAAAAAGCCTCACACTTTCTATAAAACCAGGAAGACCTGCTGAAACGCAAAAAAATATAAATATCTGTAAGCTTAAGCATAGCTGCATAAAAAGCTTTAGGTTTGTCTACATTAGCTCAAAAGCTAAAGTGCACGTGGAAGACTATGAAAGCAGAAGTGGAAGAAGCTGTTTATGTATTTCTTTTTTTTTCTTTTTTTTTTAATAAAAGCTACTCTGAGTTCGTCCAGAAGCTCTTTTAATATATTTCAAGTATATATGTATATATATATACTCACAAATTTACTGTCATTTTCTACAGTTTTAGTCAGAAGGTTATGTGCTCTCATCATGGCCATTATCATTTTTTAAAATTTACTTTATTTCATCTTCCAATTGAGTTTTTGGTCACTGAGTGAACAAGTTGGTGCGAGCATCATATTTTGGATTGTCTTTAATCTAAAAATTACATGCATCGGAAGAAAGCAAATATATATATATATATATACATATATATATATATATATATATATTCATGACAACGAGGAGCAGAACTTCTGAATCTGTGTGTGTGAGAAATAAGGCAGCGAGGCATCAAGTCTTTTGCTAAAAATATCCATCACATCCCTTTTAAAAATACTTTTTCTTCGATTGCATGTTCCCCATAAAACACACCATTTATTGTTTTGAAGCCTTTCCTCTTTCTTTATGAGAGTAATCACTTAAAAAATAAAAAAAAAAAAGACAAAATGCTGCACTTTAGTGACAAATCACAGGAATGGCAGCACACAAAAATTAAACTTTAAAGCAGCAGTATGTAACTTTAATAATAAATATTCTGTTTCTACATTTGTTGAAACTGTTGCTAAGGTAACGCTAACTAGTGCTAAGGCTAGTTAGCACGGCCAACAATAACGACAGATAAATGTTTTTTCTCAAACGTTAGGGTGTTTCTCTGTGGTTAGCATGTTTAGTAGTGCGCTCACAAGGTTGATTGACAGCGCTAAGACCATCCTTCTGACTCTGATTGGTTGTGAAATTATGATAGATTTACATACTGCAGCTTTAAATGGTAAATCAGACATGCGATGCCTCACTTTCAGCAAAAGGAGAAAGAAGCGAAGGAAAATTCTTTTTTTTTTTGTTGTGTTTTTTCCATGAAGAAACTCCAGTGGGGGTTGTGGAAAGCCCTTCGTTCAGGTGAAACAGTGTGTGACCGGACTGCAGTTTCAAAAAAACAAAACCTGACCAGGCCTGGCTCAGCTGCAGCGGACTCTGGCCAAGAAATACGCCACGCTGAGGAAGATGCACACCACCAGCAGGTTGGGGCTGAGCGCCAACAGCGGCAGGGAGTACATGAGGCTGGGGTCCAGCCGCAGGTCGCGCACCGGCAGCAAGCCGCTCAGGTTCTTCTGGATCACACCTTCCCTCGTCCCAACGCTGTCCGGTGTGGGGAAGAGGAACGGGAAGGAGGTGGAGCGGCAAAAGAGGAGGAAGAGAGCGACGGATGAGGAGGAAGGGATATAAACAGATGGCACGCAGATATGCCAGCGGAGAGATGGCAAATTAATAAGTGGGATGTGAGAACAAGGGAAAAAAACAAAAAAACAAAACGTGTTGACAGAAAGCAGCTCCCACAAGGCGACGTCAAAACAAAAACATCGATAAACAAATAAAACACGATCCGGCAAAAATCAATCACGACAAGAACCATGAGACGGGAAGCGGTGGAAGGAAAGAGAGGAGAGAAAAAAAAAGAGAAATTAGGAAAGATGTTCTTTAAAGAAAGGAAAGAAGAAACAGCATAATGGTTCACCATGTTTATCTTCTCTTTAGACATGGATGGGGATGGAGATGGAAGATGAAGGAGAAGCGCGAAGCTCAGGGCATGCAAACGTTACGGGTATGGGGCAATTTGTTGCTGTCAAACATGCGTCCGGGGGTCAAATCAAATCTGAGTTCATGCCGGCCGGCTGCGGAGGAGGAGAGGAACGCGTGCAGACGTGAGGAGGAGAAGGAGAGAGATGGAGAGACTTTAAACAGAGCGGCGCAAGCATCTCTGGGGTTTGTACCAAACAGAGACATTTGGAGCACAACCAGCTAAGAGAACCTGGGAATCACATTTGCTGTGGATCAATATCAGTATCAATAACGACCAGCAGCAACAGCAGCAGCAGCAACAGCAGCAGCAGCAGCAGCTCAGTCGCACTGTCTCCTGTCTCAGATCAGCATTGTATTTCTGCAGGCGGGGGGAAAAAAGCTCAGCCAGATTCTTTTTCCCCCTTTGCTGGAGGCAAACAGGACTGCTTTCACACTTTGTAATTTTGTAAATATATTTTTAACTGAACTCATTTTCCTGTGTTTTAAATCGCACATACATGAATACAGACCCATTCAATAAATCAAAATACTTTTTTTATACATTCTATAGAAAGTTTCAAAAGCCTTTATTTCTGTTAATTACTATCATTTCCATTTATAGCTGATGAAAACATGACATTTAAATTAAAATTGCATCAGAGCAATAAAAAACTATTTTCAGAATGTTGAAAAATGTGTAATACTTGCTTAAAGGTTATTTTCAAAATGTACTTTCAATCTGACAAACAAGACTTTGACGTATTTTCTAATTTATTCAATATGTCTGTATATATAGCTTGTAAATCCATTACTCTGACTTTGTTTTATTGAAGTTATATTCAAAAATATAAGAAAAATTATTTGGACATATGCATAAAGTAATAGATTTTTCATATGTTTTCTGCTAAGCTATTTCGGAGAAATCTTTTTTCTTCAGGCTGAACAAAAAAAAAGAATCTAAATTAATTACCGTTAACACACATTTCTACTGAGTTTGCAGAGACTTTATTGATACTTTAGAATGTAACTGCTATAATTCAACAACTTGTAAAATACAAGAATAGTAACGACCTGCTTCCACTAGGGGGCTCCACAGGTTGTTTTGGGAGATTAGCTTCAAGCTAACTAAAATACTAGTAGTTTTTATGGGTTATTTTGTACATTAGCAGCTAATTAGCAATATGATAGCTTTTCTTTATTTCTCAGTATGGTTAATTCTGGTGTTATATACTGTAAAGTGCTCAAGAAATAAATCATATGCTTTGTAATTTACATAATTTGAATCTCATATAACTTTGGTTTAACTGGCCTGGCTTTGAAATTCACCAGACAGCAAATAACAACAACTAGCTTATGTTCTTTGCAAAGCGTTATTTTTACCCACTTCTGTTGAGTTTGGAGAACTTTTACAGTTGCTCTTGTGAAAGTAGCAGTAAAAGTTGATTTTAAGACCTGAAAAATAACCTCTTGCTTCTATGGTGTAATTTCAATCTGTGTAATCTAGCTGGCCCCCGATTCCTGCAATCAATACAAACCTAAAACAAAGTATAGTTCACTAGTTATTACTGGTAGCCGATGAACAAAAGGATGACAAAGGAGAAAATGACAATGATTGTGGCAAAAACAATAAATCTGCCAGTTAAAAACAAAGTTTACACATTTTTGTCTGAGATTTGTTTTTGTTTTTTCAATTGAATAAAGACACATCAGGTTTCAGCTCAAAGTTCAAGTGATACTGGAATTCCAGCCCAACACAACAGGTTCATTCTCCTACCTGCGCATGCAGTCGAGGGCCTGCGTGAAGACCTGCGGCGCCATGCCGTGTTCATGCTGCAGGATCAGGCACTGCTCCAGAGTGACCGACATGCCCGTCCGGTCTTTGGCGCTCTTGCAGCTGGTGAAACGGACGCCGTTCAGTCGGCGACAAATCTAACACAGGAAAGCAAAGAGGTTTGAGTTTGAACAGGCAGATTCCTCCTTTCTTCTGCATTCAGAGGTTTTTTTAATCACCTCGGCCGCCTGCCAGAGGATGTCCACGTTCTTGTTCTTCCTGGCATTGACGTTCTGGCCCAGAAACCTCAGCAGCTCAGGGAGGCAAGTCTGGGAACGGGACCTGGGAAGGCCTGGGTGTAGAAAAGGACGGTTGTAGGAGTTTTAACTTTTTCATTCCTCTTATTCTGAGAAGATACAGAAGAATAAGAAGCTTTTCTGAACTCACAGTCCTCAGGAAGAACTTCTTTGAACTGTTCATAGTACGAGTTCAGTCTGGAGAGACTCTCCATGTTGATGATTTCCTGCAGGGATGTGTCACCAAACCTGAGCGGCACAAACACAAACCCAGGTTTCTTTTTTTCCCCCCCCCCTTTCATTTAAACTCTCTGGAGCACAAAATGTGAGTTTGTCTCACTTCTCGGCCAGCGTCTGCTGCTCGTTGATGCCGACGTTAAAATGCACCGGCTGGACCCTCAGCAGCATTCCGCTCTGGATCTCCCGTGGCAAAGCGTCGAACATGCTGCCCGGCAGAGGGATGCGGACGTTGAAGCCGTCCCTGTTGCCCGTGATGATCGGCAGCATGTCGGGGGCGGAGCTGCCGGTTGCCTGGGTGACCTGAGTCAAAATTAAAAATATCTTGAAATAAGATAAAACTAACTTACAGTTTTAGCAAGATATGCAAGCTTGTTTTAAGTAAATAATTCTTAAATTTAGATATAAAAAGTACTAGAACTGCTACATTTTACTTTAGAAGTGTAGCAGTGTAACTTCTACACTGCTACACTGAAGTGTAATTGAAAAATTATTTACTTAGCTTCTATATCTTGCTGAAAAGTTACTTACATTTTTTTTTTTGCCCAAATTCAAATGAACTAAAATATTTTAACTAGAAACTTCTTGGGGTTTTTTTCTGTGTAAATATTACGTAGTATTATTTTACCTTAAAGGTGACGTTCCGCAGATCCATGACGCCGATGCTCATGTCCTCCAACATGGCGACCTCCTCTCCTGGGCGCACAAGGAGACGCTCAGTGAAGTAAATCCAGCTAAAAAAAGTGATGAATTAAGACCTGACAGAGTCTGTTTCGGACCGTAGGTGCTGAGCAGGGACTCGTACTGAGCCAGCAGGCCGATTGTGCAGAGCTGCCGCAGGAAACCGTTGTCTCGAAGACAGTTCCTCAGTTTGATGACAAAGCCACAGATCAGGGCAGTGAGCTGCAAGGAACGAGGAGAGACATCAGAACAGGAGGGAAGAAAGGTTTTTTTCGTTGGATTAGGGGGCGAGTGACGGTCGAGTCGTGTTTTGCGTACTGACCGTCTGGCAGAAGACGACATCCCGGCGATATTGCAGCGACACGTCCATGGCTATGGTGGGGGCGCTGTCCTGCATCAGCAGGAACACCATGGACTTCTTGGCCTTGTCGGTCATCATGGCGACACACTCGGTGAGCGTGGTGAGGAGGGGGTACAGAGCCTCGCTCCACTCACCTGGGAACAAAGGTGGAACGGAGTCAAGAATAAAACCAAGAGGTTATCAGCTGGAAGGCTGAAACTGAAATGAATCTGAATTAGACTGTTAAGAGACAGAAACAGGCTGGACAGTTAGAGGGCAAGAAAAGCAGAAGCGCTGATGAAAGCCAAGTTACACTGTGTGTCTTTTTCATTTTTGAACCGATAGAACAACTTATGGAAAGTGACCATTCAAAACCAAAAACAAACCTACACTAATTCAAAGTTACAGGCAGCAGCTCTTACCTGGGTACGCCTCCTCTGCACTCGGGCTTCCATCTGGAAGAAGGGTTGAAGGTGCAACATGCATGATTAGCAGACACACGTAGAAAACACTGCAGACCAGGGTCAAACATCTCACAATAAAAATGTGCTTTACAACTTCTTCTGCCTGAATATGATTAGATATGCTAAGCAAAGGCTTCCACTTTATTCCCACATTGCTTTAAAGGGGTAGCTGGAACAGATGTTTGACCATGGTCCAGAACATTTAAAGTACTGACTGGAACACTGTGGACAACGACAAAAGGTTAAACAACGAGACTCGATCGAGTAGAAAAACATGATCCAGAGAAGGAGGTGAGAGAAGTTCGGTTTCAGTCTGAGGTTTACATACACTCATGTCATATTAATTAGTCTTTGAATGTTCAGATGCTTAAAACAAAAATAGGGTCAACGAGTTTTAACTACCTGTGGTGACCCTAAGAGAGGTTAAAGAGCGCCATGGTTTCTGGATACTTTATTCTCCTGATATTACGTCTTTATTCTGGTAACATTATAACTTTAAAAAAAAAATAAAATCTTTATTTATATCTATATTTTGTTGTAGAGTTGACATTAATTTAAAATCCAAATGAAAAGAAGCTGTAAAACACACTGTCAAACACAGTGGGTGTGCTAATATCACTTCAAACTATAAAAACCAAAGAAGTCAATTGGTGAAAAAAAGAATTCCTGATTTTCCAAAAACTTTAATCCTCAAAAACAAAAAACCTGATGAATCAATAAAACCGATTCAGACCTCAGAAATTTACCTCATAATGAGTGTGTTCTGAGTGGATGTAAACTTCCGACTGCAACCTCTGTGGAAAAACGGAACAACGAAGCAGGAAAAAACAGAAACGTACAGTTTTCCTGTGCGGGGCTCGGGGCTCGTGCAGATGAGGAGAGGGCAGGCGAAGAGGAAGAGTATGGTGGTGCTGATGAAGATGGTGGAGGTGGTTCTGATGATAATGAGTCCTGCGACAAACTTCCTGGGTTGATCCAGAAAGCCCGTCGTTTTTCCTCACCTTTTTATAGCCACATACACAAGAGTCAATTTACACCAACATCTGAGCGATTCCTGCGTTGCTTTTTTTTTTTTTTAATAAAGTATGATGGTGAAAACTGATTCCAGATGAGCAGATTAAGCAGAAATGTTAGAGCTAAAACTTAAATGGTGAACAGGTGCACCTTTTTTACTGTCGCCGCCCGGCAGGTCATGCTGGGTACTGTCCAGACTACTGCTGCTGGGTCTCCTCTCTTTCTCCAGCATCTTATCCACTCGCTGGATGATGCAGTCCAGAGACTTGTCCACATTGACCCAAACCTTCTCCTGGGCAGAAGGCAAAAGATTTTAACACAAATATGCCGGATGTGAAGAGAAAACCAAAGATAGCCGATAGTAATAACGAGAAACCGTTGAGGAATGTTGTAAAGACTTACCCACTCCTCTTCGTGCCAGTCCACATGCAGCGAAGATCGACTGTTGCAACCACTCCACTTGGCCAGCAGAGTGTCCTGATCGTTGCGGAGGACCACTTGTTCTGTTTCGGTGGTAGGCGACGCTTTGGAGGCAATGTAGTCGGGCCGCGCCGCGTTCAAAGCCTGGATGGCCGACGCCAGCAATTTGCAGTCGCACACCGTCACCAGCTGACGAGTCTGACATCATCCGATGAGAAAGTAACGCTTTTAGTCCTGGAATAAACGGAGACAAACTCCCAAATCAAACTGCCTGCGGTACCTTATCCGTCAGGATAGCCAGCGTCCTCTCCAGCCCACTAGCCGATCGGTCTTTGGCGGCTCTGGAAAGCCTCTCTGCGTAGTAGTTGACCTGAGTTTTGAGCGTGTTGACGTGGGCGATGATCTCTTTGGCTCGGACGATGTCCTGGGGTATGTAGACGATGGACTGTGAGCTAGAGAGAGCGCTGCTGTGGGGAGAAAAGACCGTTACCAAACCATACGCTGACGACACTCTGCTCTACGCTTCTAAAGGGAAAAAGTCAGCTTCTGATTTTAAGAAGATCTGTTTCCAAAACAGCAGGGTGAGATGCTACTGACTTGTCAAATAAGACTTTACAGCTTTTACATGCACATGCCTGCTGTAGATGGTGCCTTAACATGTTCTGACATTCGAACTTGAGAATTAGTTCTAAAAATAATCTTTTCGAAGTGACTTTTATTAGAAACTTGAACAAACAGCCAACTTACAACTTTACAAACTGACGTTTCAATGAATTCGATAAAGTGATGCTGTTTCACGTGATTTCTGGGTTTGACAACTTAAAAACATTAGCAGTTTGCGTGGTGGTACGAGGCGGTGTTATTTGAAAATTGCAGTTCATAGCCTGTTAAATGAAGTAAATTAAGCACTGATCTTGTAATGACCAGCTGAACCATGCGTCTTAACATTTTCAACAACTTTGCATCAAACCGATGCTAATTGTTGCAATGACTTTGATTGCTCGTCCTTTGATCAGACCTTTCTGAATCTGATTCTGATCACAATTAAGAAAATCTACAGCAGTGGCAACTACCACTGAAAAAAGGCTCGTCACAGAAGACGGAAGCTCTTTATAACTAGAAAACAAATTGAAGAGAATATAAGATGACAGTAGACTGTCCCTCCCATACAACTCTAGTCTGCTAGCCAATGTTGAGACAAATAAAAAGACAGTCAGAAAATATGCTAGCTATCTGCATGGCACACGCCGCAAACAGGGCGAGAAGAAGGGCGTTTATTTTGCGGTTTCGCTTTGTAAACATGCCCCGCAGCGCTGGAGCGCAGCCAGATGCACTCCAGCGCATTCACTTCGAAACCACCCAAGAGGCATCGATTTTTAATGAATTATTAAACTGCTTTCTTTTTACTTTTCAAAATAAGAGCAAGATACAAATATATTTGTGTAAATTCTTGGAAAGGATGTCTAAAGATACGTCAACGTGTTGACATGTTGAAACTCACGTTTTAAGACAAATAGTTTAGTTTCTTTGTTGCTTTCATGTTTTTGGAGGCAAAACATGAAAGCCGGTAAACAAGCCATAACCTGGAATTTCCCATTGTAGCAGTGAGATACAAACTGTGAAATGAAAACGAGCAAAATCAAGGCAGCAACTCACCATCCCTCCTCACAAACCCTGATCAAAAGAACAGTAACAGAAACAAATCAAGAAGAAAGCCAGAAAATATTACAAAGAAACAGTGCATTAATTGAATGTAAAATAAAAGCAGGTCAATGATTTGCTTATCTGAAATAAAAATTTAAATATGAATGAAGTAACAAAAACTAAAAAATGAACTCAAGGAAAATAAAAAAAACATGGCTCATCTGGATTTTTGAACTGAATAAAATCCATGTGCATTCACGTTAACTTACTGTTTCTTGGCCTCCTCAAACTTATGGATGAGCTTCCTGAGGCCGCCACTTTTAAATCCCTGGCAATGAGCAGCCGGAGCGCCAATTGTTATGATGTCATAGGTGTGCTCTGCGATGACACAGATGACCGTTTGCAGAGGGAAGGCCAGCACACAAAACAATAAGTGTTTTCAAGAATAGATGCTTTACTGAAGCCCAGCTCGTCCTGCACCCTCATCCTCTGCACATGGAGGTTGGTTGGCATGAATTCCAGCTTCCTGTCTGCTTTCAGGTTGCTGGCTTTGAAGGAGGGACCTGACGCCGAGAGCATATGAGGGAGAAAGCTTTAAGTTTTTACTCACTGACCGACATTTGGGGAGCCGTGAAGACACCGACCTCGGTAGCTGTTGAGGTCACACAGCGTTTCCTGATACGTGAGCGTTATGGACTGGTACTGGGACACGATCTGCCGTCGCAAAGTCTCCCAGCAGGGCGATAACTCTCCCAGTTCCTCCAGCTCACATACCCTGCAGAGATATTTAAGGTGGAAAATAAATAAATAAGAGACTCAATAGAAATTACCTCAAAGTGCATATTTCGTCATATTTTGGTGCCGGAAAATATTCATGGCGGCGCCTCACTTTTGCAACATTTAATGTTACAAAAGTGTTACAGTAGTAATGTAATGTGACAGTCGCATCCCAAAACCGATTCAACTCCACAAAATTGTAAACATTTGAGGATTGATCCAAGTTTATTAAATCAGTAAGAAAAATGTTGCATACTTCCTGCCGTTAATGCAAAGATAGGTTTCTATTTGTTAAGTTTGTGTTTGCTTGTTATGAGTGTACTTCCTGATTTTAGACACTAGAAACCACAGAAGAAGAGAAAAAATAAATACAATTAAATTCTGAGGAGCTTAGAACTGCAGATTTTGTAGGGCTGAAGCGATTAATCAAATTCATTGTGATTAATCGATTATTGAAATAACCGTAAACTAATTTAGTGATCGATTAATCATTAACTGGAGTACACAGACTCGAGTCAAAACTGACAAAAATATACATACATTTAGCATGGAAGAGGAAAAAAATCTTTTGTCTGCAAATATGATTGAGCCAAACCTCCTCAGGTCAGGTAGTTTTAGCTTCATCTGGTTCAAATTCTGTAATCAGTTAATCTAAAAAAAAAAAAAAATCAATACCTCAGGTGTGTACAGTATTGATGTAAAGTCATGCAGAATGGGTTGAGCTTTTTATGTTCTAAGCTGGAGATTCATTCTTTACTACAAATGATTGAGCGTTCACTAAAGGAATGCTGTGTTATTACATTTTAGGCAATAACGTTCCAATTTAAAATATTAAATACTTGTTCATATGTATCTTTCTATGTTTCTAGTATCGTATTAAAAAGGCTGAAACGGAAAATCTGAAGAAAATGCCAGTTTTTAAAAAAACACGATTAATCATCAGAATAATCGATAACTGAAATAATCGTTCAGTAACCTGGCGAAGTCCTCCTCCAGCAGCAGCTTGACAAACTGCCGGGGAATGTTGAGGGACAGGACGCTCTCGGCCATCTGCTCCAGGACGCGCAGGTGCTTTCCGTCAGTGGTTGGGAAGCGGTACATCCTGGACATGGTTCCTCCAAACACTGTTTCACATGCACATCGTAATGCAGTTTGACAGGTTTCGCCAGCACCTTTTCTTATCGAACAGTCATTCATACCAAAACACTGCATGTCGCTACAACACTGAGGAGCTCCCTAGCAGCTCTCTGTGACCTAGCTTTTTCCTCACGCCGTTGTGAAGTCAGTGAAGTCTCACCTGAGTGCAGTAGGCTGTCTTTAAACAGCGAGGCGTATTTAATCCGGGCTCCCATGGACTCAGTCAGGCTCTCATCAACGGGAAGTACCATCTGCAGCCAAAACAAAGACAGACAGAGTGCAAATTTGACCTGCTTTACACTGAATCAAGACAGAAATTAAACACCATCTTTCTCATAGGAAGAGAGCATATAGTAATGTGCTGTCAGTGAGGCAGAATACACCAGCATGGATGAGGCACAAGGCGATTTGGAGCTGGACTGGCGAGGAATAACGCAGTAACTGTAACCACATCCAGGCTCAGTTCTGCTGGTTGCTGGGAGACCAAAGGAAGCCATTTTTCTTCAGGTTGCAATTTAAATGCAAATTGTACCCTATGTATAATATATATATCTACATATACAAGTGTATATATAGATATATATATATATATATCCATATATATATATATATATGCTGCTTTCATATTTATATTTGAAAGCACGTTTGATGAAGCTATGTAGCAATGCAATATGTAAAATGTAATAATGTGTCATAATCAATGTAATAAAATTCTTGAACACATTTTGAATCATTTTGCCTCGACATGTCGGTTAATACCAAGGTTTCTGGCTATGAGTCTGAAAAGGCAACTGAACGGCCAAAAGGTTTGGCATTTACTGACCCAAGTTTCAACATGGTCGTTCTTACAAGTTTAATGATTAAGATGAGAACAGACTGTGTGTGATTGTTTATAGCGCGATGCCCCACACCATCACATTATCATTTCCAAAAGAGGAGCAACCTCCACAAAATATGATGTCGTCACTTAATGTGGCAGAAAGTATTGCAAAATGCCTTCAAGGATCTATCGTATTTCGCATAGATTATTACACTATGCGGCTTTACATGCTATTTGGTGAGCTGTGTCACTGAATAGGGCCTTCCAAACTTCAAGGGACCCAATCATGTTTCTTGAGACGAAATAATCGTCTTGACCTAGTGTGTAAGAAGATAAAAAAAGACAACAAAAAGCTGATTATTTGGTTCCTTACTCGACCATTGATGCTCTCTTGCAGACTTCTAACTGACATCCTATGATCAGCCCTGTCCTCCATCTGCCACGCTGCGATGGTGACCTTGCCAACCCGTTGGTTATCTGCCGATCTGTCCACCCAAAAAAACACAAGCTGGGTTTTATTTCTAGAGTTCAGGTTAGGTTATTTCATAGGAAAACAAACTTTAATGACTGAAAATATCTCAGAAGCTATGCGTCCTCTACAGGATTTTAATTTCATGTGTAGGTGGTTTACCGCAGTTCAAGCTCTAATCTGTGACCTTTCTCCTGCAGAAGTTCCTTCACAGTAAAAAGTGCAAACCCCAACATATACATCTGAACATAAAGAGAGAGACAACAGCTCAGATCTATGTTTGGTTTTCTTAAGGTGCCATAGGTACATAACAGAAGACTCGTACCGTGCCCTGCGAGCGGTCCTTTACGTCGTACACGGCCAGCTTGACCTGCGTCTGGGGGTTAATGTTACAGTCCTGGAAAAAGGCAATGCTACTGAGGAAGATGGGGTTACTGGTACCCTGAAGGGAAACCAAAGGGACTCGCATTACAGAATGCTTTACATAAAGCAGTATTTGTTCAGCTTAACATGCTTGACAAGCTGATTCTAATCACTAATGGGACAAATTCTTAAGACAGTATCCTCTTAAGTCCCTTCTCCATGGTCAAGTTTCACTCCAACTGGTTAATGTCTGATTTGGTTTTACTCAAGTCGGGTGCGTCTCCTGACTATGGGCAGGAACGTGGGCGAACGCTCCAATTATGCCATTTTGCGTTTGTATATTTGTTTGTTGAGTAATATTCTGTCCAGTTGACGCTCTCTGCCCTGTTCCTCTACAATTGCTAAAATGTTTCAGACCTAAAGGTTTGACCATAGAGTTATCGAGCGGGACAAACTACTACAATCTTGTCGCAGATTCTACAGGCCAATCAACTCGTTTGCACGCAATACCTACCCTACGTCTGGCTTGTACCAGAGGTATTATGATGAAAACTTTGCCTGAGTAAAAGTCCAAAGGTGATTTATATAGGATTGGTCCCACTATTTTATAGATCCTGAAATGTAAGCCGCTTATTTATTTCAGTCAACAAGTCTGAAACACTGCATGGAGGAAACAGCTACAATAGTTAGCTTTGTCTACACCATGTTAACATAGTTTTCTACTCTCTGAGTATAAACAATGTAGTAAAAAATGAAAAAAACAAAACAAAAAAAAAACCCCAGAGAAATTTCAATTTGTTCCTACGTGACCTGGTCAAACAGGATCCTATGTTATTATATGATTGGCCGGTGCAAAACTTTACAACTACATAACAATAGTTTGTCGTGACGTGAATTTTATTTTCATGCATGGATAATGGTGTACATCTTTTGACTGTATTACCTAAATCCAGCGGTGAAACACTTAAAAACTTAAAAATGAAATGTCACAATCTGAATAATTCAGATTTCTTTGATGTTAAATATCAAAATGTCTCATTTTGATGAGACAAAATTAAATATATGGCTTTAATTTAACAAATCTAGATATTAACCGGTTAGAGTGAGACTTGGCGATGGAGAAGCAGCTATAATCGGTTCCTCTGGACGGACTGACCTCTATGACTTCGGTCTGGGCGTGTTTGGTCCAGAAGGCCTGTGGCGGGGTTGTGCAGCTCACTGCTACGAAGCTGTTTGGTTTTCGCTCCAAAGAGGGAGTGGCCAGCTCCGAGCAGGCTGGAACACACCGACAACACTTCTACAGTCACCAAGGCACAAACCAAGAGGTATTCACAGTTTCTAGAACACTGTGGTTATGCTCACCGACACTGAACTCCAAAACAGGCTCATCTGGATCCTGACTATTTCCTGGAACATAGGAGCACAACGTTACATGACATGTGGAGTAAGCTGGAATCAAACCCGCAACGTTTAGACTCCAAGACAACCAATCTTCAGAATCCTGTGACTCCTCACCTGCAAGTGCCAGGCCGATCATCTCGCTGGAAAGCTCGAAGGTGTTGGCCCGGTACACCGACCATGGCCTCTGTGTTCGTTCTCTGCGCTCTCTGCCACCGGCCATGTCGATCCAGCAGCAGCAGGCGACGGGACGGCGGGAGCCCCAAACACACACCCTTATGAGTGCGGAAGCGCACTCCCATGTGGCGAGGCCCTGTGAAGATCCACGATTGATCCGCTGAACGTCTCACCACCTCTAAGGGAACCCAAAGAGAGAACAACAATCAGTTTTAGAGTTAACTGCTGACTAATAATGATATAACCATATATATTTTTTCTTTAAGTTTCATGTGTAAAACTGTGAGGCTCTCAATTTGACAAAAGAAGCTTGGTTCAATCTGGGTTGGCAACAGGACAGTATCTACAGAATGGCTGAAAAACAAAAGTATTGTCCATCCAGCACTAAATGCTCTACTCAACTCGTTTTACATATTCCATGTTTACATCCTCGTCGCCATCTTTGCTTTTGGGGAAAGTTAGGAAATTGTGAGCTCCCTATTGGGAATGGGGACGTCTTGCTCTCACTGTGTGCCGTCTCCGCTGCTTCTGTCCCACTTTAATAAAAAGAGCAATTAGCCTATTTGGATGAAAGCTGTGAACACAGGGGACAGCAAGCGGCTCCAATGGATAGATTCACTGGTCTGCTTTCACAACGCGCACAAAACTAGAAACAAATTCAGCTCCAAACATTAATGATTCAGGTTTAAGCTAACATTAAAAATAAAATATATTAAATCAGCTTTCTCGTACAAATGAGAAGTTCAGCTTTCTGAAAAAGTTTCTAAGTGCTAAAAGCTGATATTCATATTCCGTACCCATTCAAAACAGAAGGGTCTTGTTTTTACGGTGGGTCTGGCCTACTTCCTGCCGTATGGGGTCCAGCACTCAAAGTGTCCCACTTTATGAGCGACCCGCATGTGTCAAACATCTGGAGCATCTGGCGTCCTTCGCGGACCAAAGCAAGTCGATTTGATTTCCATCCGAATTTGAATGGCGTTTGCATGAGAGCACGAGATGGTTTACATGTTCCAGCACATAAACCGAGACGACCTGACAATCTACCGTTTACAAAAACGGACAACAGTTGTCGCCTTGATTTTGAGGAAGCTGAAAGAAAGGATTAAATTGCATGACCTGAAAATGGAGAGTAAACCTGCTCAAATTTTTACGTTTTGACATGCTAAAACCACAAAAAACTTCCGTGCATGTTACTTGGTTGTAAGTAAACAAATATTCATTGTCAGTATTTTTTTTTTTTTTTTTACAAAGAAAAACTTGAAAAGTGGCTCTGACTAAAAGCAATCATTGAGCACGAAACTGAAAAATATCACTTCTATTAGTTTTCAATTAACAACTGATTTGTTCAATTTTCCATAAACGGCCATATTTATGGAATGAACTGCAAAGAATTCAATGGTGTGAGTGACCGAAATTCAATAAAATAGAATTTACTTTTATCATACCAAAACTGTCTGGACTGATTTTTGTTGCCATTATATTTGTTGACAAAACTTGGTTACGTTTCAGTTGACACACATCCGAAGCATTGATGACCAGATGAGTGAGATCTACGGTCTGGAAGTGTTTAAGTCAGCACTGGCAGTTTTATTTCCCTGAAGTGGAACTGTGATCATGGATCAGTGAAGCCTTTGGAATAAAAGCAGACACAGCTGGAGAGTTTCCAAGGTCCTGCACTCTATCAAAGGTGTTTACAATTTAAAGAGAACAATGTGGGTAATGCTGGCAGAGGACAGGACATTTGTATGTCTGTGTGCTACTGCAGACATAGCTTGGCGATTCATTTGCGCTAAAAATAAACGCAAAAAAAAGGAAAAGATAGTAAGATAGCTAGCTAGCAAGCGAATCTTACCAGTGAGTCACATAATATGATGAAGATGTTTGGATGATGCGCAGACACACCAAAGCCTGATTTTTCTTTAGAGACAGAAACGTTGATTGAAACTCCTTCACCTTCGCCAGAATTGATGCATTTGTACTTCTTTGTTTTGAAAACCAGTGAGAATTTTCCAGTCTCTCGTCCAGCTGAAGTCACTTTTTTTCCATTCCCAATGCCAAAAAATGTCTAGCGGGGGCTTCTTCATCTTCCATTTTCGTCATCACATCATCCTAATTTATGTTTCGTCATAAATACCAACTCAGTTCATTATTGCCTCTCTTCTGTATCTGCAGACAGCTAAACATCTCTACGATGCTCTTTCTATGCTCTTGCTGTAAGGAAGGGATTAACTGCTACAAAGCAAGAATGAAGAATAGAAATGTTTATTGCTCAGATCAGCAGATGACAATCATTTACCAGTTTGAAATGTAGTCATACAATAAATTTATGGTGTTGCTTCAAGGAATGAGGAAACGCAGCCATAAAAGGCAGCTCCAAATTTAGCCAACACGAGATCCAAGAGTGTGTATGTCTGTGAGTCACATAAACTGGGGCACACACTCACACATACTTTGTATAAATCTTAGAGAGGGCTTGTCAGAGCTGCTGACACTTACAACCCGTATCTGGGGTGTATTGCGTGGATTTTGCTCTGTTGATACCTGGTGGAACCAAGAGCAACACAAACTCCGGTCAACTATGATTATATTCACTTTGTCATATTTCACCAAATATACTTCCTGTTACAAACTAAGCAGATGTTATTCAAGTCAATCACTACTTTACAAGAGTCTGTCAGAAAACCCCAACCTGCCACCCTCAGATTACAGGAAGTTGGTTAGGATCCTTAGGAACAGCCCAGCAAGCTTCAAGCCCGAACTCAGGCTTGTTCACCGCAGAGACAAAAGATGCTGACAGATCAGCTTTTTCTGGACTGAAATTTGTAGGTGCCTGAATGAGGCACTAGTTCACTTCAATCCAGGTTGATTTTGATGGCTTTTTCACGTTTAGGATCCCAGTAGAAAGAAGCGCCAGGCTTGTCCTCGCACTGATTTGTGTAAAGAGCAACAGCCTCTGTGAGTGTTTACAGCTTCTGTCTTTGGTTTAAACCTCAGGCACAAAAGCCAGATTCAGGGACAGAGTCCCGTTGACCATACATGGCGAAACTCACGTTTCAATGCTTCCTCTCTCCGAGCGGCCGCACTTTTTCTCACTCAGTGAACCGAGAACGGTTTATTACGGCCAAATCTGGGTCTTTGCTCGATGCCTGTAAAACACGGCAGACGGAAAAATGAAAACGTAAAACAAATCGGAAGCAGTTCAAAAGATTTTAGCTTTAAAAAAAAGGGGAAGGAGTGATGTTGACGCATGTTGTTTCACTTTTAACAAACCTCATGAAACTAGGTCTGATTTAATCAGACTGCATAAAAACAAAAAAAAAAACAGGGTTCCTGCAGGTTTTACCAACTCAAAATAAAGACGTTTTAAGACCACAATGCATGAAGGAAATTAAACAAAAAATGTCATATTTTGTAGTGCTCTCCACAGCCTTAGTCCTCTTACTGTCGAGATTTTTTGAACAGAATAAAACTAGCGGTGTTAACCAACGTCATCCAGCCAATTGGCGACACATTTGCACTTTCCCACGACAGACGCAGAAAAGCTGGCCGGTTAATTAGCAGTTAAGCTAGCTATAACTGTTGACTATGTGCTCTGTGACGTTGTAGTTTTGTGTTTTTATGATGTAAAGCACCTTGAACCGCCTTGTCGCTGAAATGTGCCATACAAATAAGCTTTACTTGACTTAGCGAGAAAGCGTTTACTAGCCGCTAGTCACCGCTAGCTCACCAACCTCAGGTCACAAACCACATTAAACATATCTGCACGCGACTCAACTTTTGCCTGACAGAAAAGTCCCGGGAGAAAATAAATGTTTAAAAGTCCTGTCGCGACAAGATTTAAGATCTGCGATTGTTGTATCTAAGGTCAACTAACTTTTTTTTCAAACATGAATTTAAGACATTTTAAGGCTTTAAATTTAGATATACAAATGTAAAACTTTTTAAGAACAGTGTAAAATCCTCCGATAGGTTGTGGCAGGAGAGAAAGAGTTCCTTCGACAAAAGCAGAAGGAACTCTGCTTTTGTCTGGAGGATAAAATTCCTCCAGATTTCTTGGAGGAATTTTATCATGAGTGAAAAGTCTCTGAAAAGTTTTTCAACTGATGCTTTTTAGCTTACGAATGAATCTTTATGGACCTCCCTACCTTGTAAATCGTCAATATTTAACATAGCAGTTGATTTTTTCTCTCTCACATTGCAATACAATCAATTTAAGTCTAAGTAAAAGAAAAAGAATTCCCACAACACAATGGCGCTATAAAACATGAAAAATAAATCAAAATTAGAATGATAAGGATTATTACAAAATTTGACATATTCATCTATAATTGAACTGAAAAAGAAATTACATTTGAAAAAAATTATAACTAAGTCCTTAAATAGCAAAACTGGTTAAATTTCTATTTTGTAAACATTAAGAAAAAACCCCCCAACAACATCCATTTTCTTGTCTGTTCCTTTACCTCACTGTTAAAATGCCAGTCACTGTGGAACAATGACTCATCAAAATCATCCAGGACATGTAAATTAGCCAATAATTAAGAACTCTGGGATTTTCACATTGTTTTTGAAGCTGGTTTCCACCACTAACGCTGAACATAAACTCTGTAAAATAAGCCTTGGCTTAGTCATCATCAGGCTGCAGGACTGAACCAGAATCGGAGATGATTCCCCCTGACAGCACGCGTCCACCCTCAGGGATGGGCATCAGAACCAGACATGAATCATGTCTTTATGGGGACGGAGCAGCTGTGACCCTTTCACATGAAAATGAGCTCCGGCCTAGGCCTCAGACACAAAAACACACACACACAGTGACGTAGCGAGCGTCTCCCGGAGCCACATCCTGTTCTCTGATTTTTTACAGTTGCTGTCACTGACTGAGCAAAGAGTGAGATAACATAAACATCACTGACCAAATGTAAACCGTCAAATAAAGCAAGCTAAGTTTCCAGGTTGATTTCCAGGTTGTTTCTGTGTCTTTGTTGAACCATTGAACAAGCAGTGCATTGCACTTCCTGCCCTTCTTACTTCACTGATAAGAGGACTTGACGCAACTCATGTTAGCCTCTCAAAGTCAGACTGCAAAACTGTCAGGGACTCAGAGTAGAACAAAAGACATGTCCCTTCTGTTTGTGGAGGAGTGGCTTTTGGCAGTGTTCACTGTGTCTGACAGCAGTCACAGACAAGGTTCGTGTAGTCAGAGCTGAAATTAAATTCAGTGTAGTGTCAGTTCTGGTGGGACGTTTAAGGGCGGTACTCACAACCTCTCATATGCATCTGAGGTCATTTGGTTGGCAGCCAGCAAAAATATGAAAATACAAAAGTGACGATTATGACAGAGCAAAAGGAATTTTTTTTTTTTACAAATTTTAAATATTTTTCAACATACTGGTGCACCTCTAAATATGACATACAAGTTACATCCACCACACACAACAACAATGGATAACAAAGCCACTTTTCTTGGCCCACAGAGGCACATTGTTATTTCAAACAAAGAAGCTGATTGGGCGCTGGAAAAGATCATTGTTGTGTTCAGATTTTGCTAAAACACGTTAGCCTAACAGCAAAGCTATTCAAGTCTAAAATAACATCATCAATTTCAAATTCTCCAGGTTGGACCCACTGACGAGTTAAAATGGAAATGACCAGATTAAATATGAACAGTCTGCTCATCACTTGTAAGATCCTCAGTCACTGCTGATCATATAGGATCATATACAACTTTTCAATACAGAGGAAATCGTGATACACCCAATGACTGCAAGGTCCACCTGTAAAATAACCTTATAACCTTTCTTAGATTGACGGGCAGCAACAATTGCTTTGTATTGTGAGACTTCACTTAAGAGTAGAACTCATAGCAGAACCACCCTGAAAGCAGAAGTGAGCCAAGAGGGTCAACTTACAAGTCTCTCTGAAATGACACCACAAGCTAAACTTCCTGCAGTGTCAGACAAACAACCAGCACACGCACAGTTAAAAAAAAAAAGAAAAAGCGTTCAGATCCTAAAGTGTGCACCATCCATCCACGTCTGTGCTTCTGTTTGAGTCCAGTCACAATTTACATCACGTCTTTCCTAACGAGGCTGCATTGGCCTATTAGCAAACAGCGTGACGATGCATTTCCCCTCAGATCCTCCGAACAAATCTGCAGCCAAATGCATGCATGACATCAGCGTTCCAGCGCACGACGGTCTGCAGCCTCGGGGTGTAAACAAACTCACGCGTGCACAGGCATTCACCCGTTTCCTCTGCTGCACTTTTAATACTCACTCTAACTGCTGCTGCCTCTTGAACACTTGAGCCAGTTAAGACTTTGTGGACGGCAGCGGCTGTCCCACGTTTGGCGCCGTGACGGGGTGAGCAAGAAATGCAATGTGCAAAGAACAGAAACGACCGAAAACACAATTACCCACTCATCATTTTTGATCTTTATGTGGACTAGAGGAGCAAGAGAGATGAAGGGGACGGTTTTGGTCAATGGAGGACAGAAATGGGTTTTCAGCTGCTCTTTCTCACAGTCTCAAGATGCTTTTCAAGAATGCTCACCGCGCAGGAAACCCCGTCACGCCCCTCGTCACTCTGCGACAGCTGTAAAACACAAAGAAGCACATCGAAACACAGATTAGAGACGGTGATGTTCAGGAGGTTCTGCAGCTTTAATGTGCTCAGAAGAACAGCAATTCATTTTAAAATAGACACACAGCCGCTGTGGCTTTTAGCTCCAAGTCAATACGTGTTTGAATTTTCTTTGCATTTTATCTTCCATTTTGCTTTTACTGAGCTAAAGAACAAAGACGTTGACATTTCAATGTTCTTACTTTCTAAGACAACTGAAATCGACACCATTTTAATTCATGTTAAGCAAATAAAAGCCTTAAATTAATCTTCTTATGTGACCTTTACATGACATGTTTGGTAAAGATGTGTCTCCTCATTAGACAAGCCGTGCTCCCCCAGCTCCCAAGCATCCAGACGACCAGCGGGCTGCAGGCATGCGCTGGTAACTACCCACACGTGGGGGAAGATGATGCACAGAAGCAGAGGAGCGTGGATCAACAGACTCCCCGCTCACAGCTGATTGGACGGGTTTGATGAGTCACGACCAGCACATGGCGTCGACAAAAACAAACAAAAAAAAAAACCTTAAACAAAACAAAAAAAATGCCTTATAGTCCACTAGAGATGCTCAGATTCAGTCGGTGATAGATTCTGCCGGTAACCTCATTTACTAGGAAGGAGTAGAAGTTTAACCAAAAAAAAATGTCTTGTTAGGACAGATTATTATTATTATTATTTTTTTTTTTTAATGAAGCGTTGCTCCTGTTCTTTGTGTAACATTTTTACTTGAAACCCGTCTTTCAGGCTTAAAAACTTCCTCTGACTTGGAAGAAAAACAGCGCTTACGCTGCGAAACAAGCAACAGCCTGTTGCATCAGCACTGTGGATAGTTTACAGCAATCCCAGCTGTTCTCTTTTCTCTCCTTTCACTTCAAAAGCGATACAACACTGAAGTTTGCCTTGGTGAAAGCCATTTTAAAATTTAGACATTTCTATTCTAAGTAGGTTCTAAAGTGTAGTCGATGTGACAGAATCAATGGTTGTACAATTATTTCGCCGTCATTTGCTCCCAAAGCAATATTCAGGTCCAATTGTGATGTAAATAAGTCCAGATCCAAAAGGGGAGAACAAAATGGTTCATAAAATAAATAAATAATCTCCAGACACTCATCAAATCAATTTCAAAATTGCTTGCTCTTTCATCAAAATGTTGATTTCTTTTTTTTTGTTTGTTTATTTTTTATTTTGAACAAATGATAGTCCTCAAAAGCAGCACAAGAAGAAAAATCAAAGGGAAAAAAAATGTCTCCACAATTTTTTGAAAAGATTTTATGAAATAGGAAAAAATTCTACATTTCTAAAAAAAAATTTCTAACCAAGTAAAAATTTGAATCTTAAGAAAATAGAGTAAAGCCTGAAAACCCAAACATTTAATACTTCACTATAGACCATTTTTGGACAACAAATTCTATACTTTTCATCCCTAAAACACTAAGATTCAACCTACATATTTGATTTTTTTTTTTTTTTTTTTAAAATGAAGATCAGAAAAGTTGGCTCTTGTTCTCATCAGTTCGCTTCAAGTACATCAGATTGTTAAAACCCTGAAAAATGGGGAAACAGGAAACAACCCAGTGGCGGTAAAAGGCCTCGGTTTGAAGCCGAGGAGCATCCTCCTCTCCTCCACACCGCTGACCTTGACTCCTTCGGAGTGGAACTAAAAAAGCAGCAGGACCGCAGCGAGCTGTCAGGAACACATGTGTTTACATTCCCCAGACAGTCAGCATCCACGCAGGGGTATACTGTGGCGCGCGCACGCACACACACACGCGGGCGCGCGCGGGGACATTCTAAGCAGGGTTTCCATTACATCGCATTAAAGCTCAGACGCAACGAAGCCGAGCTGTTTCTCATTCACAAACACAGCCGTGAAGATACAATGGTTCTTCATAAAGTTGCATAACTACGCAGCTCAGAAATAAATCAAAAGACTTCCCCTTAAAGAAGGTTAGTAGTCCTCTGCCATATTCAAACAACATTCCAGCTTCTTACACAGTCATACTGCGCATATTACTAACTCGGTGTTATTATAAGCTGTTAGTGGCACTAACAGATTACAAATAGGCAGAAATGAACTCCTTCCGTTTAAGAACTTATCCCAGCCTTATAAACAGTAACGCCGTGGTACTTCGCTTCCCACAGACGATAAAAACAACCGCTGTTCCACAACTTCTGGTTAAAAAACACATATGTGTAGCAGCTACATACCAGTTTGGCTCCTTTATCTGCATAGAAAACCGGTTACCGCCAAGAAAACATGACGGCCGTCTGAAAGCGGGTGTCGGTAAACTGCAGCAGTTTCTCTACGTCTCCTTCTGGACGTCACCCAAGCCGCAGCAGTGACTGGGTTTAGCCACGCCCCCTTGTGTCGAGAACAGCCAGACGTCATTGCGTATCTTACGCAGCGCCGTTCAGTTTATAAAAATAAAAATAAAACAAAACAAAAAATGTGGTCTTTTTTAGATT
>CAEGAD010096208.1:0-17418 GCA_903067055.1 Poeciliopsis paucimaculata | reverse complement strand
TGGAGTCCTTGTCAGAACAACTTGACTAAAGTCCCAGAGGGTTAGAGTCCCAGCTGATTTTATTGTTATTCTATGTTTGTGTTTTTATGTTTGTTATGATGTAAAGCACTTTGAAATGCCTTGCTGCTGAAATGTGCTATACAAATAAAATTTGATTGATTGATTGATTGATTTAAGCTGAGCCTTAATTAAGTCATTCTACTCTAAGTATTTATCACAAACATCTGGAGATTTCTGAAACCTTTTCTGTTATCTGCTGTTATATACAATGGAAAATTGTAGCAAAATTTTTAGCTGGTCTGCTGTTTATACATTTTTGCAAAGTCAGTGTCAAACCCCAAGAGAAAATCCAATCCACTTTCTTTTCTCCTAGAGTGACACTCTGACCAGTAACATAGTAGAAGTTAGTGTTTTTCTTTTCCTTTCATCCCTGACTCCTCTCAGTTCTGCCTAATCTACTTCTCCTTTTCTCTCACTCCATCTCAGCCTCTGCGTTTCTTCCCTCCATCCTGGCCGTGCGGATGACAGCCGTGCTCTCGCGGCATCTGTCTGCTGCTCCCCAGCTTGTCTGTGTGTGATCAACTCCTCTCCAGCTCTCCTCCACACTTTATCTCGTCGTCTTAGTGCTCCCTTTTTTTTCCCACTCAGCCTCCTCGCTGCCAACTCACTGTCGCTGTTAACTCACATACCATCTTATGTATTGCCAAAGCAGATTGTGTTTGGAGGGCAAGCAATTAAGGGGGAGGCAAGCGCAAAACTGTAATGTAATTTTGGCTGCGATATTTACAGGAGGAAGTGGGGTGGGGTGGGGGGGGGTAAAAGAAGGGTGGGAGGCACAAAAAAGCACAGAGGAGGGCTTAAGCGGGTCGGACACCGTGGAGTCAACACCGTCGAGAATAATGATTCTGAGCTGAGATTTAGTGGGACGGAATCTGGCACTTCCCTAATTACGAGGGGCCAAATGTCAAGCCTGCTCGCTGTCAGCTTGGTGGCGCTCAGTGCTGCTTTCTCTCCCTCTGTTTCTTCCCCGCTCTCTCTCTCTCTTCCTTTTTCTGCAAGTTTGTGCATGTTTTATGAATCTCATTAAAAGTCATTAAAAGTGTGGTGAGATTTTCACAGCCTCCGCTCCGTGGCCCTGTAGTCCTCTTTCGATCTGTCACAAATCTGAGCGAAAAGAGACAGAAGGAAAAAAAGAAAGAAAAACTAGTTTGAGAGTTGAACATTCTAAGGTAAACAAGTTGGAAGGAAGTACAAGAGAGAGCACTGAGGGCAAGGTTTCTTAGTGGAATAGGGGGTAGGTTTTGCTGAGCAGCCTCTAAAGAAAGGTCTGATTTTTGCAGATGTGTGGTGTTATCGGCCCTTTTCAAGGAGCAAACAATCTAACATATTGTGGGAATGTGAACAAACACCTTGCTGGAGGAGTGTTTTCTGACAGCTTGGCCTATTTGTCGATCAGCATCTTTGGCCAAACATTCAATTCAATGAAGTCTTGTCTGTATTTACAGCTCCCATTTCGGCTGACGCTCGATACAGCAAAAGGGGTCAAAGTCAAGGTCTCTCTGCATCACTGAGTAGATAAAACTTTCAGCTGCTTACAAGCAGATACAAAGACCTGTTTTGCCTGGTTTTATGGCAGACCCGGTCAGGGTGCGGTGGGGGTTGGGGGCATTCGCCCAAGCCGTGGACCTTCGGCTCATTCTCAAAACTCCTGGCGAACATTTGTGCCTTGCGAGTAGAATGGACCACCTTCGCTTTTCAGGAGAGACACGTGAACGGAGGAGTTGGAGGTGAATGCGGGCGACGTAAAGTGATGAGGAGCAATGAAAGAGTGTGAAGGAGAAAGAAAGGGAAACAGAGAAGGCACTAAAAGCAGTTAGTCTGACTTATAGCATTCCAGCCGCTACATCGTTGGTCATGCTCCCAATTACACCACTTCAATAGACCGGCTGAAATCACATTGCCCCCCCTGTGTGTATGCACTTCTTCTATAGTGTCTCCTTCAGAACACACTGTCACACCCACACACAGAAAAAAACCCAACTCCCACCTCAATACAAACACACACACAAAGGCACACATTGTTGCCTTCTGTGTGGCTAATTGAAGGTGTACATGTGCGGGGCCTAGAAAAGGTAAAAGTAGTTGTGCAAGGGGATTTGGCTCGCTCTACCAATGTACTAAGAAGTCTACAGATGGCCCTGCAGTGCCACGGCGGTGACACTAGAATGTGTGTGTTTGTGAGTGAGGGAGATAGCACATTGCGGAGCCTCGGGCACCATCGGAGACCCCCCTGTGACTTGGATGTGGGAAGCGAGCGGGGAAAAAGTCTGCGTGGGTGGGTACCGGCAAAGGTATGAAATGATTTAAAAGAATAAGGACCAGGAGGCTGGGAATTGGCTAAATGGAAGAATGTCAGTTTCAGGGGCAGGTAGGGTTTGATGATCAAGTAACGGTGTTGAGGGAATGGGGCTCAGTCGTGAGCTTTGGCCAGGAGTATGGGAACAATAAAACATCTATTGGAGCAAAAACACTATCCAAAAGTGGATTGGTTTTGTTATCAACCATGGTCTATTTAGCAGCACCCTCCAATTGAGGAATTTTATCTTCCTCCTCTTATGGGAAAGCCCTGGGATCCCTCTGATTGAGCTGGAGAGAGTTGATTGGGAAACTGTTCTTTGCCATTCTTCCCCAATTTCTTTTAAAAAAAAATTATTTCTTGAAGTTTATTGTGACAGGCTTGTCATTGTGACTACTTCATGAAGGAACTTGGAGCGTAATGTTGTTTAGTGATGTTGTGTCGCTGGGTAAACACCTGGATTTGATGTGCCTTGTGATCCAAACTCTAGAAGACGGTGACTAGGATGGACGAATGTCAAGAAACGATCCACGTGTAGGATGAAAAAGAAAATAAACAGTGGAGCACAACCACCATCATGTTTCAACAACATAAATCCTCCTAAACTTGCAATAACTTTTCAAATAATTACTGTCATTATTAATACTAGTTTAGGTTGATGTTGTGTAGTGAGTGTTTCTCTTTCTTTCTAAAAGCTTTCAACGGATATTTGATAATATAACTAGAAGTGATGAAAAGATTGAAATACAAATGGCTAGCCTTGAAAGAGAAAAGCGAGAAAAGAAAAACCTGTAAAATTTAAAGAGAGGAGTATGATATAAAAGACACGAGATCTAACTGCCTGCACATTACTGCTCCACACCAGGCTCACAGAGGTGTGAACGTTAAATTTTTATCCCCTCCAACAGTGAGTTGTTTGGTCTTTCTGAACTGACTAAATGTGCACATATGAGGTAAAAGTGGTGGATAATAGAAAAAATAATAAAGCCCTATTAATCCTGCACTAATAAGGTTCTAGTGGCCTGCAGAAAGTGAAACTAATTATAGGTAATTTTGTGCAGAAGCAAAAGGGGGGGGAAAAAATTTTCCTACTATTCAGACTAAAACCCGATTGCTCAAATTGGAGTACAGCTGGGTTTTCCTTAGTCTGTTCTTTGTGAATACCGTAGGAACCTGTTTCTTATTACAACCCACCAGTTGACCCGCATTTTAGCTCAGAGGGACGTTAAGCACAATTGAATCAAGGGAAGAAGAACAAAATATACAGTTTCAAAGCATTTTAGAACGTTTGTTTCCAGTATAAAATTTATATCAAATTTGAATCAGGCTTTCTATAGCAGCTTTCTTGTACTGTTAATATATTGAACCCAGAGAACTTATGGTCTGTTTCATGATTAAAAGATAAAACTCAAGCAAAAATAAGATCCATTCACATTGTATGACCTTGACCAATACCCCCCCAAAAATTGACAATTTTCCCTTATGCATATATTATAGTTTACAATTCTAATCTGGCAGCGTAACAATCAGAATTGAGCAAAGAGGGAGAGGAGAAGAGAGGACAGGACGAAGGATAAAGTGAATACAAGAAAACATGTTGGGAATCTGCTTCCATACCTGCAGAAAGCAAGAAAACAGAAACCACAGCAACGAACATTTAACAACGTGTACATGTATAACTTCGGCCTTGGTGGCTGGATGCGGGGCTTTAGACTACAACTTTATCTGTCAGCTTCTCAGTGGAGACACAACAAGCTCCATCTAGAACGTGTCCGTTTTACAAGGTAGTTACTAAAGGCAACTAATACAAAGTCGCTCCAAATTAAAAAAAATAAAAATTTGGGGGTAAAAAGAAAGTATCTAAACAATTGTCATGCTCTTTTACATAAAGTATTCAAAAGAAATCATTGAGAGTTGTTGCTGTAATGGAAAAAAATAAAGTGTGTTCCCATGGTTTGTATTTTTTATTTATTTTATTGCATTTTTGCTAAGCTGTTGTACTCATCTAAGCTCCTCTATCCACCTTCCAAAACACTCAGAAAACAAGCCCTGAACGCCTGATTAGTCTGTCAGCTGACGCTGGTTCTCTGTTTTCGGGTTTTCAGAGACTCCTCTGTCACACGCTCTAACCTCTGAGCGATCCGAACAGGGAAAAGCGAAACTAGAATGTGCAGGGGAACCCCTACTGGGCATGCAGACAAATGCGGTCCACACACACTCTCCGACACACACATGTCAGACAGAGCCCTGCAGTCCCACCTTTGACACTAAGCTTCCAGAAGCAGGGAGCTCTGGCTCATCCTGACTAACTCAGACTGGCAGGTGAAGCTAAGCACCCTCTCTTTTCTCTTGCACTCCTCTCCTTTTCTGTCTCTCTTCCACTCTTTCTCTTACCTTTTTTGTGTGTTTCTTGCATTCACTTTCTCCTATTTCTGTTTTCCTATATCCATCTGTTTCTTTCCTATGCCCGTCCAGCCCCCAACCCCTTCCTTTCATTCCCTCCCTCATCTCCTTTCCTCTCTCTTCCCCTCAGAGGCTGCGGGCTGGGGTTGAACTCATCTGTCAGGATCAGAAAGGGTCTGGAGTGACGGGAGACTCCTGTTTTAGCAAGATAAACAGCCAGCGCAGATCAAAATGCTCTCTCTTAAACGTACACACACGCTCAGACACGCACACCTACAAAGGTACACACCGAATGATCCATCTCGTACGACGGCAGATTGGGGGAGTTGTCAGCTTAGACAAGGCGCAGCATCTAAATGCAGGTGGTTATTTACAAAGTTAATCATGGAAATTTTCAGCTAAAGCTTTCCAGAAAAAAAACAGGAGGATTGGGATTGTTTGTGTCCAAAAAGTTCCAGGTATAGATCCTTGATGTTTTAGATGAAGTCTGCTTGCTTTGACTGCAATGCCTAATGTCTAAAACAACTTAAAAAATTTTTTTTTTATTGCTGGTTCCCGTCTTTCTATATTGCCCTTCCCCCAAGTACACACTCCATCAATAAGGACGATACTACAAAAATGTAATATAATATTTCATAATGGAACTTATATAGATAAAGCATTAGGTTTTGTTTTATTGAACTAAAAAAACATCTTAATAGATAGAATATAAACTAGTGTTTGGTTTTCATGCACATGGTCTCAGTGTTACAATATTAAAAAAGTATAAATTATTCATGCTGTTAATTTATATAAGTGATTTATTTGTGCTGATTTTGATACGTTGACAATCAAAAATTAAAACATGTATATCATAATTCAAGTAAACAAGCTTATTGTGCTGAATTTTGTAAAATTTTAGCTGTTCTGCTGTTTAAATAATAGACTTCGGCCTTTATGAAATTATTACGGTATGAAACCTTGAGTAAAAATATCAGAGCTACACACTATCCTTGGTATTCCTACAAATTAAAAAAAACAACATTACCTTGCTGTTCTTATTTAAAAACGTATTTAAAACAAAAACATTTTGTACTTGTTACTAAAAAATATTACAGTTCTAATATTTTATATTTTGATTATTTTAAAAATATTTTTAATATCACTATTTCTATTTTTATTTTTTGGATGTACATAGTGGTTAATGTAGAACAATCCCTGCACTTTAAGTAAACTTTTAGACAGTGGGAGTCTAACAAGCTGATATTGGTTGTTTAATTGGCCAGGCTGGTCTGCAGTCTGCTGCTTAACAGACGTGCTGCTCTAGCCTCGTAGTATCCGTATAATGCTTTCAAATAAAAGCCACGTGACAACATTAATAGGCAACATGCCTTTAGATTACTCACAGTTTTCTTCCTTGTAAGCAAGATAAATGTGTTGGGGTGACCAGGAGTGCGCTATAGCAAGTAATAGAGCGACAGCTAGAAGCAACTCCAACCAACCAGAAAAAAGTGTCCATTCTGGAGCCTTCTTGGATATTAAAAGAACCTGGTGGGGGGATGGGAGGGGAGGTAGGGAAAGCCTGGTGGCCCGCCAGACTTGTAGTACACCGGGGGGAAACTCTGCTCATGGCTGTCTGCTTTGGTTGCTACCTTGCAACGGTCCAGGTATCTTCAGCTTTTTTTGTAGCCTCTCATTGAACTCTTTAAAATCAGAGTTGGATGTTTAGTAGTTCTGAAATTGGAACCTTTGATCACCTTGGTATGTTTTAGTAGTAGTAACTCATTAAACACCAAAAACAACCTTTTTATTTGGTGCCAAAGTGGAAGCTATTCACTAAGCCAAAATGATCGTACAGTACTGTAGAACACAGAGGGGGTACCTAATCCCTACTTACTGGACAGGCAAATCAGCTGTAGAAAATTTATTTAGTCCGTAACTGACGTAACTTTTTTTTTTTTTTGTCTCGAGTGCTCCTGCTGCCCTGCAGGCTGTGCCGCCCTGGGCACTGAGCCACATCACCCGTATCATAAAACCACTGCTGGCTGCTCTCAAACTTGCCAGGATGTTAGCAGTTGCCCACATGTCCCATTTGATGTTTCCTGCCTCAAGAACATGTGGGAGAGAGGGGAAGGGAGCAGGAGAAACAAGGGAGTATAGAGAAAATAAGAGAGGGAGGGAGAAGGGGGGGATGGAGGGGAGACAACAGGGGGAGTCAAAGCACATGAGAATGAGAGGAGTGGAAAAGAACATTAGCTTGAGAGATGCCAAGTTCACTATCTGCCAGCCTGAGGTGTGTGTAGCTCGGCTGTTGTGCAGGGAAGGAGGAATGAGGCAGGCAGTGGGTGTCAGGTATGTCTCTTTTTCTATCCGAGTGCTCCAGCACGCTCCTCTCTGCCGCAGCTGCTGCTCGCCCGGATAACAAATCATTCCCTACAGCGCCTTCTGGTAACCTCGTCATTCCCGCTAATAACATTTGGAGATGCTAAGCTTGTAAATTAGCAAATCTGGACCGAGGAGATATTATTTATGCTTGTCTCCCATCCTGAAAGACCCGTCTTGATGGGTAAATTGTGTTTAATTCTCGGAGGAAGCCATTTTTTTTTTCAGCGCCCCAGCGTGAGATGAGATTAATCCCTTGACAACCTTTGCGGGCGCGCTTCAAAATTGCTCCCAAATGTCACCAGCGCCGCTGCTGCCGCCGCCACCATTGGTGCCACCGCACAGATTTGTGGAAGGGTGCAAACGGGGAGGAAACATGCTGAAACGGGGACACGCCATCCCTTCCTGGTACACACAAACATACTCTTGAAGTGTATTTTATTTTCCTCTTCTTAGCATTCACAGAAAAAAAAAAGAAAAAAATTACTCGAGCCACAAGCCGTCGCCCGCCCCCACACGCACAGACACACACCTTGCACCCTCCTATAGATTATGTTCTTGTTATAATGACACACACACATACCGTCGCAAAATAAAACTCTCACTTCGAACCGAAGCAGAGACAGCAGTCTCAGAAATACAGGGAGTGCACACTGTAGCAGTTGTCCCAACACACACGCACACACGCACACACACCCCCACACACACACACACACACACACGACACAAACACTTACAGCTTGTTCCCCAGATTGCCTTTTACTAATTTGTTCCCTCCAAGTGAGAGTTTGTCTTTGATTTAATGTCTCTGTATGGCTCTTGGTGAAAAGACAGCCTGGGATTTATTTAACAAGAAGGCAGAACAGGCCCTGCAGTTTTTTTATTTTTTTAAAAATCACACATGAAATCAAATAGTTGAGTGAAACACTAAAAAAATATATAAATAATTTAAAAAAAAGCATCACCTCTGGTTGAATGTAAGTTTAAAGGGAAGTCCAGCAGCTCTGGAGATCATCTCGCCCCTCGTCCCTGTGAGGTCTGTCGGCTGATGAGTCTTGGTCGCGGTTCAACCTACCCTGCAGCTCGGAGATCAGATTCCCAGAGCAGAGTTTAGCTGGAGAGGCTAGGCCTTCCTTAATGACCCACAGAGCGGCAGATATCAAAACTGTCAACACACGTCTGCATTCATCCTCTCCTTTGACACTCTGTCTTTACAGTTTTTTCTCTTTTGCACTCCATGTGCAGTCTCTTCTTTTCTTTTCTTCCTTGTTGCGACTTGTCTCTGTCTTTCACAACAACAATAAAACTTTAGTTTATCAACTACATAACATTGTTTTTTGCTATTAGATCAAATCTACTCTCCTAAATGCGAGGGTCCACATTAACTTACCTCTGGTGACATCACATAAGGTAGAATCCAACAAATCATTTTTTAAGTATTTGCATTTGTATTTTCTATAGTTTGTATTTAGTTTGGTGTTTATTTGGATCGTTTTAATAAAGTCGCAAATTTCCCTTTTACTAAATCCAGCTGATCAGGCTCGTGCTTCCCGTGATGTCATCACTGCAAGACTTACAAGAAGCTGGAATTTTTCTTCAAGGCACATTTTAAAATCACTGTTTTTAGTGAAACTCTTGAGTGCAAATCTACACTTCATTTCCCAGTTGTGTTTTTATTGTAGAAGTATATTTGTGAGTGGTGGGAAAACAGCCCAGTGAATAGTATCTTTAATGTGCAAAAAAATAAGTTGGAAAGTGTTGTTTGAGTAAATTACACTGAGATCCTCCACTGCATTGAAAACCCAAAATGACACGAGGGACTGTTTTTATGGAACAAGTCATTTCTGATAATTACAGTTATTTGTGGCAACTGTCCATACACACTAATTAAACCCGTCTGGGGCCTTTCAGTGAGCATCCGAGAGGAAAAATAAAAGTTAAAATTTTTTTTTTTTTTTTTTTTTGAGAGCAGCAAACAATTGTTGCAAAAAATAACCGAAAAACATACAATATCCCCACTATATAGTCTTCATTTTCACCTTTGACCTCTGACTCCAGAGGATTAGTCAAACATTCGACATCCAGCTAGATTTTATGTAAGCGTGTTTATTATGACAGGAATTTTACCCCCCCCTCCCAAGAACCTTGATGATGTGTTTCATAGTAATAATAATAAAATAAAAACTCAAGGTTTTAAAGTTGTTTTTGCAGAGCTGAAAAAATGTCATTTAAATAGAACATAATCCATAAGCTGAATAACAAGCAGAGATGTTGGTTCGTTCTCTCCCTCTCTCTGAGTGACACGGCTACATAATGTCTGTCTGTCGCCGTCTGAATGTAGGCTGGAGATCTGGTGACACACACTTTTTCAAGCACGCGCAGGCAGAGAGAGCTGTCTTCTTGCATGCTAACGTGGATCTATCGGAGTGTTTTAGAGCCAGCGTACTTCTGTGTATGAACTGACAGCTTGGCACAGTAACGAAAGAAGGAAAAAAAACTCACTTTTTCAGTTCAAGACGGCCTGATTGGCAAGGATAGAGAAAAATGCCCTACTGATTACTGATAAGGACTGTTACTTTATTTTATTCCAAATGAATTGTTTTGTCTTCAACTTGTAGTCAAGATAATGCAAACTTGAAGTCAAGATAATGCAAACTTGAAGTGTTAAGGTCTCAAAGTTGACAAATGGATGTCAATCTGAGATTCACTTTTGCTTAACCTTAGCTGATGTCAGAGTTCAAAATGCAGACACTAGGAAATTGGCAAAAAAAAAAAAAAATTCTTTTCCACACATTAGTTTGGATAGATTTGATGGTCTATCCAATACATTGGATTATCATTTGAAAAATATTTTTTCTATTTACCTAGATTAGCTTTGTGTGACATTAGTATTATTATTATTATATAGCAGTTTTGGATCAGTAGGTTGTGAGTTTGATTCCAACTTCCCTGTTGACCCGTGTCAATGTGAATCTGGACTGGACATTTAATTCCAAGCTGTCAATCAATATTAGCATCAGTGTAAGAATACCTGAATGGTAAATTAAGCCAATAGGTTGTTGGCTAGAAAAAAAAATTCATTTTGTGAGCTTTTGGTGTTTGGATTTCATGGCAGGCGAGTCGATCCGTTGCTTGTGTTTGCTGATTTTCGACAGTTTAAAGAAAACACCATTTGCTTTAAAGTTCTTGCACGTAACTTTGCAAATCAGCATGTTTTATGTCCAACAGGGCACAACATATTTAAGGACACATAGGCAAAGAGGATTCAAAGAAAATCGTTTTATTTTTAAACTCTCGTGATCTCTTTTGTTTTTTTTCTGCTTCAATTTCCTGTGAGGGAAAAAAGAGAGAATTAAATATCCTCATTTCCCCGTGTCCCAAAAAAAAAAAAACATTCCAAAAGTATCAACAGAAAGGTGGACCTGGTGAGCCAATCAAAAAGAACAAAACGGTACAGCAGGGGGCCAACCCTATGCAGGGCCGTCGAAGCCCCTACTAGTACTGGACTATAAGGAAAAATAATCTACTGAAACAAAATAATCGAAAACAGGACAACCGGTCTCACCAGGCCAAAATGATTACAAAACAAAAAACAAACAAAGGCTAACAAAAATACCCCATGGCAGGCTGGAGACAACAGCTGTGGCCTACAGCCGCTGAAAACGTGCGCGCCTCGTCAGGACGCATTCTAGGTGGCGCTGGTGGAGCGAGCGGAAGAGCGGCAGGGTGGGTGGGCGGCCCCGAACTGTCGCAACCCAGCCTATTTATAGGCGGTCCAACAGCGCCACCAATTAACAAAACCAAATTAATTACAAAAAGGAATCATCAATATGCTAAAGTATATTAAACTCAAAATCATTCAACTAAAGTCAATACAAAACTTTTTAAGAAAAATAAAAATTATAATGTTTTTAGGTACATAACAATCACACTAAAGTGAAATATACAGATGGCTAGACATGTTATTTATATATGTATGTTCAGTGGCATGATACCTTGATGTACATTCTTTAGATGAAGTAAAAATATCAAGCTTTAATTATTAGTACAGTAGTTACACTTATTTGCATTTCATTATGCTTGCTATTGTTAGTAGCAGGTAAAGACTAATTGCTTTTTTAAAGAAATACATATTTACAATATTTATGTCATATTGGGAGCTGGTCACTTAACGCACATGCAAAACACAATCAGGAGACTATAAAGATCAGATAAATAAAGTTTACTTTTGAACAGAAGTAGAATGAATGAATGTGTGGTTCTTTTACTGGAACTAGGGTTGCCACTCCTCCCTTAAAATAAGGAATCGTCCCGTTTTTGGCTCTTAAACATTGTGTCATGTATTGAACCGATACAGGACGTGATTTGTTCCATATTTCTATAAATGTCTGATAGACACGCCTATCACACACATATATTAACACTAAGTGTAACAATAATGATGACCAAAACTAAAACGCAGGAAATATTAAGATCAACTAAATTGTCGTGACAGGAGCTAAAGGACCCCAAGAAAGTTACGGTCTGACGCTGCCGTCATGGTTGGCTAGAGACGGACTCTACACAGCCGCGGTGAGCTGCTATCAACCCACGTCTTTTTAAAACATCCTCCACCCGATTTTACCCAAAGTCTAAAATTTAAAACACATTATTTATACAGTGGGCCCCATTAATTAATTTAACTTATTCTGTATTAACAGGCGCAGACCCTCCTTCAGTTTTTCCACGCTCCATATGTGGTAATTTGACAACCAGTCAAATTAACAAGATTTAAAGAGTCTCCAATGAGGGGATCCAGGGGGCACAGCTGACTCTGAGGGCACTCATGCTGCCGGGCCTGATTGATGATATCACTTAGTTTTCACTTGGATGCTATGTTTAGTCATTGTAGTGACTATTTGTCCAAAACTCAAATTCCAAAAATCAAAAAACTTAAGATTTCAAAGTGATCAAAACAAAAAGTGAATCTAACTCAAATATGATGCATCTTATTTTTATGGTGCATCATGAATTCTGCTTTATGCAGTTAAAAAGGATCAAAAAGAGTCAAAATGCAGTTCTTGTTGCTTTTATTCCAGTTCAGGCAAAATAAGTTATGAGCTATAGACTGAAGTGACTGACTGGCTGAGACTGGGACTGACAAGGGACTGACTGATGACTAGTAAAAAAAAAAAAGCCATATGACCATCACGTGCATAATGACCTGCCTAAAACGTACCTATTTATACTGTGATACACCCACGTCCCAAACTGAAATTAATTAACTAATAAAGTCAATTACTAACCAAATAACCTATTTGAAATAACAAATGAAACAAAAATTCTAATTATAAATCAACTAGAAAATAAGCAAATAAAAATGAATTGTCTAAATTCTAAGATTTAAATACAGAAATAGCTCCTAGTCCCATAGTTCTGATACTCTATGGAGCTTCAGGCTCAAGTTAAAGAAGTTCTGCAGGAATCCACTTGACTGACCTGAACATGTCTTTTGGACCTTAGGGCCAATATTGACTGGGCCAGATGATTTCCCAGGGGGAAGTTTCTCCAGCTCTCTTTTCACCTGGTCAGCAGTAATCATAAAACTACAAGCAGACAATGTGTGGGAAGAGGGGCTATAACTAGGAACTGGGGAGTCAAACTGGTTAAAGAACTAGTTCAACTTGTTTGCCCATTTGAGCTCCACCACCCCAGCAAGGTAGTTAGCTTTCCTCTTCTGTCGTGTGCTCTTTCTTCTCCCAGTCCAAACCTATCTAGATAGGCATTGTTATTTTTGAATTTTTCTTCCAGCTTTCTCTCATACACAGCTCTGTCTTCACAAATTTTATGTTCCAGCTGTTTTTATATGCTTTTGGGTTGTGACCGATCACCAAATCAGAAGGAGATCCTTAAACATATTTATCTCAGGAAGAGTAGGAGCTTGTCTCTCACAACCCAATCTCCAAAGTGATGAAGCAAAACTATATATTATTCCTAGTTATCATCATCTGATGACCCTTCTGGTATGTCCCTATCACCAGTGTGTACAGCATCAAGGACGTCTAGATACAGAAGGTGCTGTGAGATCAGCTGGCCTTTAGATTGTCGGTGGAAAATGATGCATCAGCTCAGATATATACCACTGTGTCATTTGCCGTAAGTTGAGATGGAATACGGAAGAATAAAAGATGGCAAACCTATGGACCATACCACAGTCACCCCTCCATTCACTTATATCGGAGTCAATGTTTTTGGACCCTGGGTCATAACTTCTTGGCAAACATGGGGAAGCTATGCAAACAGTAAACACTGGGCTGTCATCTTCAGTTATTTAAGTACTGGGGCCACTCTTGTCGAGGTGATGGAATGTATGGAGTCCCCAAGCTTCTTCAATGCCTTTAGAAGATTCATTTCTATTTGTGGACCGGTGAAGTAATTGAGATCCGACCATGGAACCAACTTTCTAGGAGCATGCAAGGATCTTGGTATAACTCCAACACACTACAAAAATCAAGAAATCCAGAATTTCTTAAATGGTAATGAGTGTACATGGATTTTTAATTCACCTCATGCTTCACATATGGGAAGAAGTTCGGAGCGCATGATTGGCATCAAAAAGCACATACTAGATTCCATGTTGTCAAGTATCCCAACTCAGCATCTCACCCACAAAGTGCTAGTTACCTTTCTAGCTGAGGTAACGGCCATTGTGAACTCTCAACCTTTAACTCCAATCTCTTCTGATTTTGGCTGTCCCTTTATTTTCACACCTGCTACTTTCCTCCACTCTTTTCCTAACCCAAAAGAGTGGAGATCTCTATACCTCCTGGCGACTATGACAGTGGTGGTCTTTACAGACGTCAATGGAGGCAGGTGCAACACCTCTCAAATATTTTTTGGCATCGTTGGAGGAGCCAATACTCGCCCACCTTACAGCCACAACGAACGTGGCAATCAGAAAAGCCTAATATTCAAGTTGTTTTTAAAAGACTGTCAAGCCAAGAGGAACCACTGGACCATGAGGATTGTGGTTAACACCTTATTTTGTATACCTGAGACAACACTGACCTATTTTTGTGGGCATTTATGTTGAAAAGGTGGATGCTTATAAGGCTGATTGTAACATGTTATCTACATAGTGTTAAGAATTTGTATTATTTGACTACTGTAGTATTCTAAATTATGTTTTTTCATCTTTATTAATAGTTTCCCTCTTTTGGCATTGAAAACAACGTCAGTTAAAAGTGACATATGCTTGTCAATCATGTAAGAGTTTATCTATCTGCACAACTGTTACATGGACACAGTGGGAGAAGAACACAGACAATAATAACATTTTAATACTTCCCTGCGGAAGTATTAAAAGTTCTATACTATATATTTTCCAAAGACAGCTTCACCTATTCTAGCAAGTAGTTTCCTAGGTGGTTATCCCAGTTAAATATTTTCCCTTTAATGCCCATTTCATATAATTTAATCAATAATCCTTCAACCCGTTCTCAATACATGGAAAGCATCATAAAATATGCTTTCACAATATCTAAAAAGCTCAGCACTCTCCTCTTCTTGTCAGCTCTTAAATAGACACACAGCAATTCATGGGGCAGAAGGGCGGAACCAACAGTGGTTGTCTGTATTCTGATTGGCTGAAACACACAAAACACACTGGAATCTAGATTTTCTGATAGGTTGGACAGGCTTTCCAGCTTTCCTAACCTCTGTCTTCTTAAAGACACACCCTCATTTTATGTCGGTTACAATAAGGCTTCTCATATAGGAATCATGGAATGTAAAAAGATTTATCACATAACAGAAATTCATATTTACTAAGTTATGTTAAAATATGGGGCTGCTCATGATAATAAATTAAGAGCCGTTTACACAAACACATCTTATAGGCTTTGTGAATCTTTTCCAGGATTATTCAACTACATAATTACTGTAGTCCAGCCAGGAAGTAACAAATGCATGGATACGTTGTTTTTCTTTTTAGAAACTTGAAACTTGTTTAGCATTGGTGTCAAAAATAACACCAAGGTTCTTTGAACTGCGTTAAATTGGGCCCCAATAATAAAATAGATTAAGTAATTGAGTAAGGTTCTAGTTCAATGATGACAGCTTGTATTGTGTCAGAAAAAGCAGTAAATTTAACCTCACAGTGATTTGGCAAAATATTTATTTTATTTGTATCTTTTTTCTTTTTTTTTTTTTGGAAAGTTGTGTAAATTTTATTTATCAATAGCCGCCTTTGGCCACCTTTCTGTCTTTTCTTTCTGGTTTCATCTTGGTTTCATCTATATACATCTATACTTTTCTTTAGGAAGATTTTTTTTCTGAATTATCAGTCATGGTCATCATGAACTGGCCTCCTTATGACTAGAACCACATCAACGCAATAAAGAGGGTGAAATGAAATAACTAAATGGCTACTTCAGTCTGTGAGAGCTTTGAAGTGCTGTTTTCATCCCATTTTGACCAAAATAAATGTGTGTTTTTATGATCACATGTGTCGGGAGGTTGCTAATGGGTTTGGAATAAAAGACAACATTTTGATTCAGAAAAGTGCTGGTGACACAGGCACCTTTTTTTTTTTTTTTTTTTTTTCTTACTTCTGCCCATTTTAAAGCCAGACCACTGCTTCTCCCCTATCATTGGTTTATCAAGTCAAAGATGATGACCCACTCTCCATTAATGCCTATCTGCTGTCAGAGCTGATCCCAATGAACTAAATAAAAAGCTGGTTTGATGCTGAATAGATGCACTCTCTTATTCTGCTCCCTTTAGCTGGGCATTATGGAAATACATTCATGTGAAAGATTGAGGCCAGCCGATGCTGCTCTCCCTCCTCAGGAACAGACTTCCCTGTTACTGAAGGCAATTTTATTTACTAACTGAGACAAGCTGCTGGACAACGCCTGAGAAGCAGTGAGGTGAGGGGCTTCATTTTATCATTCGTGTTTAAAATGTTATTTGTAAGGATTCAAACTCAAAAGTAATTTTAAAACCTGAATGTGTCTGGTATCACATGTTGTGACACTACAACAAAAGTGCTCATACATTACACATGCAGAGAATAAAATTCACTCAAATTCTGACTAAAAGGACGACATATTACTTAATCAATTATGAAGTTGTGTTCCTTTTATGCTTCATCTAAAGGTCTTTTCTTCTCCATTTAGAATTTACATGTAATGAACACAAACTGCTAAATACTAAGATAGGTTTTTAACAACATCTTAAACAGGGGTGTCATGTAAAATCAACTGTTTTTTTAACTTTATACTTTTCATCCTAATAGTTTCATGCCTCAGACCAGCTGAGTTATTATGTTCAGATTACCACAATTTTCAGATAAATACATTACAGAAATCTTGTTAGCTAATGTTTCCAGTCCCTCGAGTCTATTTCTTTCAATCAGACAGTAATGTGTGTTTCCCAACCCTGGTCCTCAAGGCACACTGTCCTACATGTTTTAGAGATTTCCCTGCTTTAATGTGCCTGATTCAACTGATTGCAGTTCAACAAATGCTTGTTAATCAGTCTTCAATTGAAATCAGCTGGACTGAAGCAAGGAAATACCTAAAAAGGGCAGTGTCCCTTGACGACCAGGGTTGGGAAACACTGAAAAGTATGCGGCTGATGTTAGCGATGCATGCAAAAAAATTTTGAGTGAATAAGAGTGATTATTAAATATCTATAAAATCCCAGTCCTGATGCTTAATTGAAAATGGTATGCCCCAGGAGCTTTTTAACACCACCTGGAGTACTTGTCTCCCTTTGCTGCTCCACCCTGCTGAGGAGACACACCTGAAAGGTAAGACTCAAACAACCTCAAATTGAAACAAACTGACATTTCCCCACATTCCCCCTGTCTGGGAAGGATGGCCAGGCCCTCTGCCTGAAAGAATGTTTAAATAAATGTCAATGTAACTGAAATAAAGAACTGAAACAAAGAGCATTTGTTCTGTAAATGAATATAATATCAATAATCATTTATTAGGGATGGAGCTCCTGGTCTCCATCAGAAGGAACCTTATAATTAGTGATGGTGAGATGAAGCCTCATGAGGCATTTAACCACTTAAGCCAAGTGGTTTGAGAAAGGGTTCATTTCTTGAGGCTTCATGTGCACATGAAACCACCTACTGGCCAGGTGTATAATCACAGCCAGATGTATCTTAACACATGTGATGCATTAAATTTTTGTCTATTATGGCTCTTGGGAATGACTTCACAAAAGGTGTAGGACGAAATCATTTGTCTACATAAATTATGTATACACATATGTGTATAATAAAATATTGTTTGAATGTATTCTCT